>JZKD02S1096680.1:150086-182469 GCA_000966675.3 Picea glauca
TGAGTAAACCGCCAAACCATTATTCCTTACCACCTCCGTGCTCCAACGTCACACTCCACTACCCTGCCTACACGTAACACTCCACTACCCTACCTACACGTTACACTCCACTACCTGGGCCTACATTTCACACTCACACGAAGCACGAGGTCGCTAAGTAAATGGTGGCCATCCATCTCAATGCTTGATTAAGTCCTAGCCATCGGATTGAGTAGTGAAAGGATGGGTGTAAAGATCAAATCTTACCATTGATCTGGTTCCATGAAATAAATCGTCTGATCCGATGTCCAGACTGTCATTCATCTCATCAGAGGATTAAATCATGACAGTTGAAATTGATAAGCGCTCAAGCACTTGTTTTGCCTAGCATCTGGTCACTATTGTTGGTCATGTGGAATAAGAGATATAAAGGCAAAATATAATACGTCGCTAAAGTTGATAAAGACCATGGTTTTGTATCACTTGGTGTTATTGGATAAATCGGTGAATGCGGACATAAACTAATCTCCCTAGATCCACCTGGGTCTAGAAAAAAACAAGAGAGGACATGACGCTTTCCCTAGGTAGCTACCATTGAATTTATCATCAAAGAAGGAGTGTATGACATGCCTTTATGTATCGCTTCCTTATATATTTTTTGTCCCTACTTCACTCCGGTGCTCTTGTGAGATCAGATCTGCAATGACACAAACCAACCAAAGTGAAAGTAGCAATTATAGATTCAATGGAAACCTAAACATGTGATCAAGGAGTCATGTAATAAAATACTAATGATTTTATGGGAAAGAAACATGTCGTTGTATCATATTAAGTAAAAGTGGAAGATACAACCAGAGTGCCTTGATGTCGCAAGTTCCCTTTCGGTGGTCCTTTGTTCCAACACAAACATACACTTGCTCTGAATTTGCATGAAGATAACCCACAAAGCTTGATGGACAAATGGAGGCCTCAAGCATCAATTGTATCAAGATTCTTCACATAGTCTTCAGCCTATTATTTTCTCAATCTTGCTTGACCTTGCTTAACCTTTTCCATGAGAAATCCATTATTATATAGGAGAAGATGACGTGGTTACTAGGATGAGGATGATCCCACCAGATTAGAAAAGACAGTAAGATCACAACCATACGGAAGCCACCTCACATTCTAGAAGATTCTCCTTCTATAAACTTCGTGAAACTTCTTCATTTCCTTAGCTTCAAGCACCGTCGCACCCTGCCTATATAGTAGCATGCGGAAATCTCGCAGGCCAAGCATAGAGCAGCCTGTAGAAATCATTGATTTTCGCACTGTGTACCACTGTCAGCCTGCAGCGTCATTCTAAAAATGTGACTTGTAGGGGAAGAACTCAGCCATTTTCCTCATGTGAAATATTGTTTTGGAAGCCTGAACACATGCCTATGGGGTCATCATCAGAGTGACCAAAATAATGTGTAAGAGAATGCCACCCAAAGTATGAGGCTGGAACATGTGACAGCTGAAATACTTTGTAAAATGTGTGTGTGTGTCGGAAACAAGGAGCACACCAATCAAGAACCTGCAAACAATCAAGCATCTGCATAGAATTATACTATTTCTGAGGTAGGCATTCCCATGCTCAGATTACAAGTGATTGAAATCATAAACGTAATTCATAGCCACCAATTATTCACTATGGATCCATGCCATCGAAATTCTACATAGCCACCATAAATACACCGTGGATCTATGTATTAGAAAGTGTAAAGTCAGACACAACCACGATACATACAAAGTGGATCTGTGTGCCAATGCAAATCATAAATAATCCATCGCAACCTGGGCCAAAGAGATGAGATCCAGGGTCTTCAATCTTGTCCTCCATAAGTACGAATCTAACCATGCAATTATAGGTGTTGAAGTCGAACATGCTAGAAACCACTTGATTACAGGTCATTGATGAAAACCGTTAACAAGTGTGAGGGAAATCACCATTGATGTCAATGATTCCCAAGGTACCTTAGTACAATCCAATGAATTTGAATAAATGAGTTGAAGTCAAACACTCGATGAAATCTCTCGATCAGGGACCAATGATGTGAATCCACTACCGAGAGCGAAAAAACCTGCCATTGGGGCATGCAGGCTCTAAGGTACTAAACAATTTCTAAGTCTTATTCTCGGATTATGAGTTGAAGTCAACTGGAAAAATACTCGTCATAGGAGGGCCTTGATGTATCCCCCATCAGTGACACAAAACAAGTAACATATTTAAGGATAGATCAAAGTATGAAAATTATTCGAAACGGACATAGGGAAGGCCGACATCGTAGGAAATGACAATGCAGATGGCCGACTCGAAGAAGGGCTTGTTTGGAATTCTCTTGAACATATGAATGACACGACATTGGTCTAGGAAGAATTGACTCAAAGATGACCCAAGATATGAATTTGATTAAGGCCAGACGAGATACAAATGGATTTCCCAACCCGGAGTCAAATGACGAAGGGGGTGTCATGTTCAAGAGAGACTAGTACTGCCACTAACACAGGTACATAAACACATCTCTTTCCCAAATTTTCCCCACCATTTCTGGCGAGTACCTCTTTATTTTTACGCAATCTTGAGGAGGATAACATATGCTTATAATGTAAGTTCGTCCTTCAGAAGAGTCCCTCAGAGTATTTTTAACGAACCCTAAGAAGGAGTGGTTCAGTCCCATGTGGGTCTTTCGATGTTTGTTTAACGAGTCCAAAGATAGAAAACTCGAGAGTTTTTCATTTTTATAGAGTTTGAAAAACACTTAAAGAGAACTCTCTTAGTTCCTTTTTCGTAAAGTAGCTCGATGGGACCGAAAAAGTGATAAACTATCGCCCACCAAATGTTTTATTCAAATACTTTTACGAGCGTGAACAGAACAAGGTCGCTCGACAATCTTTTTGTTTTTATGGAGTGTGAAAAGAGCTTAAATTATACTCCATGTGTGTCGCTTTTTGTGTTACCAAGACAAGTATGAAAGGATGACAAAAGTATACTTGGTTGCATTCTCATAAATTTTCGAGAACAAGAACGAACGAAGAGTGAACTCGAGGTTTTACTAAAAAACCCTAAAAAGTATTGATATGTGTAACGAAGAAAAAAACAAATTGCGGAACAAAGATTCATACTTTGTTAATTAAGACTCTAGTCTTCCTCCTGCAAGAAAAAAGACGCTTACGAAACTATTAGTTATGA
Organism: Picea glauca; assembly: GCA_000966675.3. Taxonomy (NCBI): domain Eukaryota; kingdom Viridiplantae; phylum Streptophyta; class Pinopsida; order Pinales; family Pinaceae; genus Picea; species Picea glauca. The sequence continues at coordinate 153,280 of JZKD02S1096680.1, forward strand.
GGGTTGATAACCAAACACATTTTATAATATAAAATATTTATGAAAAATGGTAAAAATGAAACGAATGAGAGCAAGATTTCTTTTTTACCATTTAATTTGTATTTGGTCAAGTACTTGTCAAAAAACCCCTTTTTCACCCCTTACTTTGGCGGGCTATTGCGAAGAGCATGGGCGATCAATCGACGAACGGTTTCGGTGAAAACAGTAAGTACTTCATCTTCTTCCTTTTCAATGGTTTAAAATTCGTTTTTGGTGGTCAAAAGATGATTTTTTGGGTGATTTTTAGGCCAGTAGGAATGCACTGGGGCCGCCACAGGTGGCCTATATCGGGCCCTGCGGAAATCAAGGATTTCCGTAGGTGCCCAACAAATCGCCTGCGAACATCCCACACTGTAACTGAAGCTCAGTTGCGGTGGCGAAAACCCAAAATAAAAAAGCAAGCGACAAACCAAAAAGTGTGGATAAAGGTGCTAACTATCCTCTTTTACTTCCATGCAGGTGTTTGATTGCAAAAATGTTGGAATGGAGAGAACGTGAGCATGAAGATGACGAGTCAATGGATTTGAATGATCGAGGAACCATTGACGCTCTTTGGCAATGTGGCCTATTGAAGTTTTTCAAAGTCCAGGGCATGAGAGCCTAACGGAGACTATTAGAGTACTTGGTCCATATGTGGGACACGGAACAGCAAGTATTTCACGTGGGTGTTCATGTCCTCTCCTTGGAAATTGAGGATATTTACTTTTTTACGTGGCTATCCCATCATGGGGCACGGGTGTCTCTGACAGGGGGTCGAGGCGGTGGCTTGTCGATGAGCGAGTATATCCGTCGACACTGTGAACCGGATGCCGGAAGGCACAAAGGTAAAGTGGTTATATTAGGTGTGCGGGATTTGACTCTCATAACCATCCTCTTTACCATTGCATGGATGGAAGGAAGCGCTTCACCACACATGGCACTCCAGAGTTACTTTCAATATGCCATTGAATGTCTGGAACCTCAAGTATTCAATTGGTGTGACGGTTTGCTCTGGAGTATGAAGATACAATTCACTAAAAGCAAGAGAGGAGACCTAAAGTAGTTTGGGTATGGGTCCATTTTGGTGTCTTTCTTCTTAGAAAGAGTCCCTCATTTGCGATTATAGGTAGAGTGGGGGTTACCAGTCCCACGAGACCCAAGAATGAAATGGTGGTATGACCTTATGGCACGACACGTGGCGGGCCCTATAATCAAGTACAATGATGCATTTTTTGATTGATTAAGGCCCCAAATCTTGATGATTGATGATTATTCGTACGTCGGCCTGGACTTTCGGGGTGATCCCAACTTGGCTCTCCCCGAGGGATTTCATTGGGGATATCTAGGTAAGAAAGACATTTTGTTATTTATAATGTTTTTATGGTTTTTAGGATATTAGATGTTTTTTGTGTTTTCAATCTAAAGACTAATCAGATATTTTTTCTTATGCATATGTAGGTCTGCATCGACCTCCGAGCACATCTTTGATTCAGAGGCGAGGAGAGGCATGTGTGGTAGCAGGGTGGGACATCGACGACTATGAGGCGATGGAGCAAAACTTATAAGGCTTGACGGCGAACATTCCTGACATGTCAATCGAGGAGGTACCAAGGCGTTATCAACACCATACTGTAGGTGTGTCCGGCTCACTTAGTCGGTTACTTCGTCGGGTAGCACGGGCAGTGGTTTGCTATCGTGAGTGACATCCATGATACTATTTCGAGCAGCATCTATGTTGCTATTTTGCATGAGCCATGGGCTCTATATTTTGATATTTTGGTCCTTGGATGGAAAACACTTTTTGTAAAACTTTTTCATTATATATATACATGAGGCTTCTACCGGCTTAATCTACTTTTATATACAATGTGTAATGTGTGATTGGATTTATAAATGTCTCAAATGTCTGTCTAACACATAATTAGCTAGAGCATCAATTAATGTATTTAGACACCTAGGAATGTGTTGATATTCAATATAATCAAAATAACGTTCCAAGAGACGAATTCGTAGATATACCCATAATAAAGTAGGACTTCGGATAGTGTAGACATTACTTAACTCGAGTACTACTAGTTGTGAATCAAGTCGTACAAAGAAGTGATGAATCCCAAGTGAGATAGCATCAGTCAATAATTCGATGATTGCACTATATTCTACGATATTATTGGTTGCACGACCGAGGCAAACACCTTGTAAACTGATAAGTTCGTTGGTGGGTACATAGATCGCCCAAGCAGTAGAGGCTAGGTTCTGAGTACTACGGCTAGCACCATCGGTAAAGCCAATATAGGGTAGAGAAGACGTCAACATCTGGAAACCAAGCACAACGCAAGGTAAGCAGTTGGGGGTTGAAATTGAATAATGAAAAACACAAAAAAGTAACACACAAGAGTATGGTACAGTAAACGTACAAGCACTCATGCAGAGACAATCTAAGCATAGTACTTCTTCAAGTAAAACCCATTTATGGTTTCACTCAAAGGAATGCCATCATAATCTACTAACTCGTAAGCTCTCTTCTCTAACACTCGTTTGACGATATATGGACCACGCCACATAGCTTCAAAGTTTCTGGCTCCTATCCGGTCACGATCTTGTTCATAGAGGAGAACTAGATCTCCCTCAGAGAAAACACACAGCTTGACATGCTTGTCATATTGGGATTTTACGCGTTTCTTCTGGGTTTCAATAACTAGGGTAGCATCACGACGGGTCTCATCTAATTGCATAAGATACAATAGACGTTCCTCTTCAGCAGAGGTGTTTGGGAGAAATTTGACGGTTGGCTTCAAGGATGGTATTTCACATTCAATCGGGAGAACGAATTCAATGTCGTAGACTAGTACAAAAGGGGAAAATTTTGTAGAAGACTTCACAGATGTTCGATAGGCCCATAATGCCGAAAATAACATCGTGTGCTAGGTGGTCTTATGGATTCCTATTATCCGACGAAGCATAGTGATAAGGATTTTATTTATTGCTTCAACTTGGTCGTTGTCCTGTGGATAGTAGGGGGTTGTGTTTTCATGTCGAAGACCCAACTTGTCAGTAAGTTCATACATCATAAATTTTTGAAAATGGATATCGTGATCAGTAACAATATCTTTTGGGATCCCGAATCTAGTAATAATGTGATTAAATATGAAAAAGGATGCAATTTTCCCGGTATTGTTGAAAGTAGGCATCACCTTGGCCCATTTGGTGAAATAATCCACAGCTACAATAATGTATCCATGCCCCCCAGATGAGTGAGGGTTACAGGTCATAAAATTAATGCCCCATTTCCCGAAAGGTCCAAGGGAAACTACAGGGTGTAAAGGAGCAGGATGTGATCTTATCTTGTTGTTGTATGTTTGGCAAGAATGGCATTTTTGGATGGCGGTAATACAGTCTTTAAATAAAGAAGGCCAAAAATATCATGCTCGTAAGATCTTCTGTGCAGTAGCATACCCAGACATGTGACCACCACATGCTCCAGAGTGGCAGTCATTCAAATCTTTCTCAGCTTCATCATAGGTGAGACATCGTCAAAAAACAGAGTCAACCCCACGGCGATAAAGAGTGTCACCGAGGATAATGTACTGACAGGCTTGGTAACGTATTCGACGATGGTCAGTGCTAGACTAATCGGGTCGGAAAGTCTAAGTTTGGAGATAGATAATGATATCCCCATACCAAAGGTCATCAGAATAGATCAGAAAAAGGGATTCATCGAGTAAAGAATCCTCTGTTACATTCTTTGTCTCAGTGCAGGGAAGGTCACATATCAGCTTGGAAAACACCAAGGATTTATTGGACTTAGCGCGTTCGAATTCTAAGTCAAACTCCTGGAGAATTACTATCCATTTGGAGTATTTTCCCCCTAGAAATTGGCGTGTCATAATGTGTTGCATGGGGTTGCAATCGGAAATTACAGTGGTCTTGCGTAGTAAGATATAGTGACATAATCATTGGACATCTTAAACAGCTGCCAAGGCCAGTTTTTCAACATGTAAGTATTTGGCTTCGTTAGTCGTGAGACTCCGACTCAAATAATAAATGACATGTTCGTCGTGTTAATCATCTTCTTGGACTACAACCATGGCGATGGTAGAGTCTGAAGCAGCGAGATAAAGGAAGTAATCTCGACTATAATCGGGTGAGAAAAGTAATGGGGTACCAGTTTAAGTCAATTTCAAAGCTTTGAAATCTTTGTTAACAGTGGAATCCCATACAAAATCAGAACCCTTCTTGAGCAGTCGAGTAAATCCGAGCGTTAATTGGGCATAGTTTGGGATGAAATGACGTAAAAATTTTGCCTTCCCTTGCAAACTTTGAAGCTGGCAAAGTGAAGAAGGAGGAGGGAGATTGAAGATCGCCTCTACCTTCAAAGGATCAACCCTGATCCCCTGGCATGACACAATGAAACCTAAAAGTCGATCGGACTCCACAGAAAAAACAAATTTGTGTGGGTTTAAGCCTATACGATAGAACCGACAACGAAGGAAAATGGATTGGAGGTGTGTCGGATGGTCACTATGATGCATGGAATGCGCCGGTAGGTCATCTAGATATGGTTGTACTATGTGCTTAATATCATGAAAATCATAAGACATAGCACATTGAAAAGTAGCACCGGTGTTCTTTAAACCGAAGGGTAGTTTCCGATAGGCAAAGGTTCCCCAAGGACAAATAAAAGTAGTTTTGTGTTGATCCGTGGGAAAGATGTTGATTTGATTATAGCCAGAGAAACCGTCCATTAAAGAGAATATTTCACTCACAGCATAATCGTCGACGACCTGGTCAACAAAGGGGGTGGGAAAGTTGTCCTTAGGACAAGCTTGATTTATATCCCTATAATTGATGCAGACATGGATCGTACCTTGTTTCTTGTTAACCGGAACGAGATTGGATACCCAATCAGTTAAAGCCATAGGATAAATAAAGTCATCTTTAAAAAAAAATTCGACCTCAAGCTTAATATCAGCTGCTTTACGAGGGTGGATCGGACGAAGTCTCTGCCGGATGGGTCTAGCGCCCAGGTATGTCTTAATTTTGTGTACAACAATATCAGGGTCAATACCCGACATTTCTTCATAGCTCCAAGCGAAGATGTCACAAAATTATTGGAAAAGTGATTTATAGGTGACAACCTCGTCAGTAGAGCACGAAGCTCTGATATGAACATTTTAAACAACTCCAGGTTTAATGGATATGTCGAGGGGGATGGTGGGTGAAATATTTCTTAATTTGCCTTCATATAACACGTCGTGTGATGTCTCGGGAACAGAGGAAATGACAGCAACGGTCGACGGAGTCAAGATCCATTGGTAACTCTCGATGGTGTGTGGTTCGAGCAAGAGAATGAAACGATGATGTCCATCATCCCAAGGGTTGATAGGCAGATTCAACCGAACTTAAAGGCATTTGGTTGTCGTAGCGGGGATAATCACCAGGTTTGGGTATGATCCACGGGTCGGAAGATGAGTGAGTTTGGCTAACCGAGGTGGAAATCATGTTAATTGAGGCAACCAAAGGAGGTGGAACATCGGGAGGTGGGATCGGGAAAGTTCCCATCAGAGTGGAATATTTAAGTAGGCCCACACCAATGTTCTCATACCCTAGAGGTGTCTTCGCGATAAAAGGGACGCTGCTAGTACGGGTGTCAGAGTTGAAAAAGGCTAGTTGGTCGACAGTGATGACCTTCCCTTGATGTGGAAAACATAAAACATGAAAAAGGGTAGACACAACGGCACGCATCGTGTCAATCCAGATACGGCCAAGTAAAAGGTTATAATCGAGAGGTGAATCAAAGACCTCAACTTAAACATTGACCGGCTTGCCTTCCAACGTAATAGAAAACAAAGGAAGTACATCGTAGGGTTTAAAGCCAGAGCCATTGAAGGCTTTAAGCGTGTTATGGGGTTCAGTAAGAGGAGGAGAGTCAATGGCTTTCCAATAGGCAACATACCTTACACATGTGGAGGCACCCTCATCAATAACATTCCTACAGATGTTTTTGTTGGAGACAACAACTTGGATTTGGAATGCTAGTTGAGGGGGGAGTCTCGGAATGCGATCTTCGAGGTCAAAAATTATCAAATTTGTATCCGTAGGATCAATTCCACCGATAGCCTTTAGCAATGTGTTTCATTGAGTAGGGAAACTTTGAAGGACTTCGAGAGCCGACATCGCAGAAGGTTCTTGCACCAGATCTTCTACAATATTGTAGTTCTGAGTAGCACGTGCATGAGGGTTGAAGGTGGACTTTCGAAAAACACCCTTTGGGGGAGGGCGAAGAACTGTATTGAGACTCGGTCTTTCGAGATGAAGAGGATCGTTGGAAGGTGAAGTTGAAGGAGGTTGTTGAACCAATGAAGGTGGTATATCATCAACCTTCTCCTTTGAGGAAGATAAATCTTTGGCTCGAGTGGTGAGTGTAACGTCATTCTTTCAGGAATCACCAGTACACATGAGTACATAAGAAGTAGTGGAGGGAGAAGGTTGGTCAAGGATGACCAGTTGGTCCTGTTGTTGAGAATGGAAAGGTTGAGACAAAACATCATGTGTGGGAGGTTTTGTGGTCCCTTGGAGGAACTTAGTAACCTCGGACCGTCTTGGACAATATTTCGTATAGTGATTGTCACCACAGATAAGGCAAGGGTATCGGGGTTTGTGCTTATCCTTATCATCAACAGGTTGGGTTTTGGTTTTCTCAGACTGCGGGTTATTTTTGTCCTCCTTATTCTTACCCTTCCCTTTTTGAGATTTGTTCTCTCCGGCAGGGGTAGATTGAACAGAGTTAACCTCGGCAGTTTTGTCGGTGGGAGGAGTAGGATACGGAGCATTTTGAACATTAGAATCATTGGACTTGAGGTTGGTGGGAGAGGCTTTCGTATTTTGAGGTTGAGCATGGAAAGTGCCAATCACACCGTCAGCCACATGAGAAGCAGTAGGGGTAGTTGAAGTAGCGGTAGTAGAAGGGCGAGGTGCATCAGGGAGTAAGTCGTAAGGAGTACCCATCTATGAATAGACGAGGTCGAGGTACTGAGCGCGACTGATAGCCTATTCTTTGGTGACAATGCCACCCATGGAAATATCACGAGATATCTTATTTATGAATGATTGTGTGAACCACTCGGCCAATAACTGATTGGGAAGCTCGAGTTTGATCAAACGTCATCTTCGTCTCCACTCATGAATGTGATCAGAGATGTGAGTGGCTTTGGTTTGTTTGAAGGAACTTAGTATATCGGTTCTTGTTTCATAACGGATCAGTGATTGGTAGTGTGTAAGGAAAGCCATGGCGAGGGTATTCAATTCAATGAAGAAACCTCATGGTAGTTCTATATACCACTTTGCAGCCGAACCCGTGAGAGTTCGTTGGAAGAGGCGTAACTGAATGGAATCATCCATCAAAGAGTTGGATGAACACCAAAGGTAGAAAGTCATGACATGGTTGTTCGGATCCTCTCCCGATTTACTGTCAAACTTTGGGATGTCGGACAGTAATTTGGCCGGTATCACGGGCCAGTGGGGAGAATGCAGGATAGGATCATTCAAGATTCTAGACAAATCAGGTAAATCCAAGGTGGCTAAAAAGGGTAATTGTCTATTCACGGGAGGATACTGGTAACTTTGGGGAGGGAGTCCCGTCGGTAGACCAGTAGGACCATAAGCAGCTTGTATGGGAGGTGAGGGTCCTAACAAATTCGGGTGTGTGTGCAGAGGCAGGTAGGCCATAGGGTTGTACTGATTGGGGATGGTCGCTTGGGGAGGGCACTAGGTTGAGCGTGTGAACCCCAAATTGGATTGGAAGAACTGAGGTATGACTAGCCCGAACTAGGGTGTATAAAAGAGCTAACCTGAGGTTGTTTCCCCCCAGACGATTGTGGATTCCCTTGAATAAGAAGATTCCAATACTAGGCTAGTGATCCGGGGATGTTCTGCCCATACTGTGGATTATACTTTGGATTATATCCTCCATGTAGGGATTGTTCTCCAGGTGAGGATGATGCCCCAATTTGGGTTTGACCTCCAAATTGAGTTCGCCCCCCTGGATTATACTGTCCTCCGATAGGAATTTGATAACTAGAAATGAATAATGGAGTAGAAATTCCAAAGGTAGTAGAGTCACTAGGTCTAAATCCTCCTATAAAATGTGGATTAGACCCTCCGGAGAGGAACTAGGATGGTGTCGGAATAGAACCAGAAGCAGCATTATACCCAGGAGGAGTAAAGACTCCAGAAGCTCTGGACGAGACTTGGGTAGGAATGTGGATAGAAGAATTCAAGGCATTATACCCAAGAGGGAGTGATGGGATTTGTCTAGACAAACGTGGTGTACCAATAGGAGGTTGGCTAGCCACCATGTTCCCAGTGGGGATAATCGTAGTGTTTGGGACCATCACAGAATTGGCATGTTGAAGAGGGATAGTTGATCTAGGACCAGCCTCTGAACCAGCGAAGAAATAACAGATTGTACTGTTAAAATGATCTAAAGGTTTCGTAAATGTAGTAGATGTTTTGGGTGGTTTAGAAATGATAGGTATCTCAACTTCTGCTTCGAGTCGGGAGGGTTCCGTCTAGAATTCGGAGTTCGAGATATGTCAATGGTCTAAAAAGGATCCTCATTTTCAATGCCAACAAGGACTTCAGGTGGTATTCCAGAAGTGTCAACAACAAGTTCTCTGGATGAGTTGAGTCGAAGAATACGTCTCTCGTATCCATGAGGTAAGCAGAAAGCATCCAAAGAATCGAAAACAATTCAAAAACTTTCTAAAGAGTCGGTTCTCTCCACTTGTGAAGGTGTGTGGTCTTGGATCTCACTTTGTTGAGGAGAGTCCTCCAGTGGATTAGGGAGAAAGGGTTGGGAAACTTTCGGATATTCCAGAGGTATTCCTTGCATCCTATGTGAACAGAGTGGAGGGTCAATGTTGGCTGAACCGAAAATTTTATGGAAAAAATCTATGGCCAACTATGTAAACAAACAGCATTCGCTAGTAGAATCTAGGAATCAAAACCAAGCAAACAAAACCTTCTTGTTCTGAAGTCACTAGTTGGTGATGAAATCCAATGTCGCGAAGTCAAGACAAGAAGGGGTTGGGCTAGGGTGGAAACGTTACGTTGACGACCTACTTAACGGACTTACACCCTAGTGCAAGCTCCCAAACATAATCGTGGGTATACCCTCCAAGGATCTTGAGTGAGTCTGGCTAACGTTGATTAAAGGTACCGTGAAGAATTTTCCCTCCATAGTCACCTTATGTAAGACCCTAAGAAGATAGGCAACTAAGGCTACCAAAAACAACAGTGATGTTTGCGGAGACAGTCGACAGTCTGATCCACGCGCAGGGTCAGGGTATCTAGCCCGAAATCAACTTGAGAGGCTTCCACTCATCATTGTGGGTATACCTTCAAGCGACCCCAATAATACGCGCAATCTCTACACCGAGACCAACAAAGCAGGGTGAGTAACTCTGCCAATCTCAATGCGACCTCAGGTTTGACCCTTGTGTGAGAAGGGCTTCCTAGGAAAAAATGTTGCAAATGGAATTTTACACTCCCTGTCACAAGATTCTATTATGTATTTTTTTCTTTGGTGAGTGTGTCTCACTGCCTATTCCAAAGCTCTAACCTAGCTAATGTTGGTTTAAAAGATCCCTAGAAACAATTACTAGTTAAGTTTTAAATTTTCGCAATATTTTTAAAAGTTGTTGTTACTCAAGAGGGATACGGGAATGAAATCGATGTTGTGTATGAACTTGGCCCAATAATATTCAAATAGAAAATGAATGATGCAAATTTCCGTTCAATGAATTCTATCTACGGCAGGGAGAGGTTGTTTCTGGAATAATGCAAACTATGAAATATACTTCTTTTTTCTTTAAATGAACACAATTTCAAACAACCAATAAACAATGAAGTTCTTCAATGTTCTCTTCTCTCAAATGCAATAAATTTTCTTATATATGTTTACTCAAACGAATGGATAACTTCAAATTTTTCCTTTCTAAGACCAAACCAAGGGCATGGCAGAGAAAAGACAAGAAATCTAAGAAAATTTATACCTTCAACAAGCACCCAAATCAAACTTTCAATGAAGACAAAAAATGAAAAATGACGAGAAAGTATTTACTCAAACACAAATGAAGAGACAACTTCTCAATCATCAAGCAATCCAGAATACGTAATCAATCCAAAATTTCAAATCCAATCCAATATTTTTAATCAAACAAGCACTTAGATACAAGCTCAGAGATTATACCCTTGTTGTTTAAAAATCAAAAATGAAAACTGGAAAATGACTAAGAGAGGTGTTTGATCTCCGAAAACCAATCAACAACAAGTAAAATGTTCAGAAAAAAGTCAGATGTTGGCATTAAAAATCCTTTCCAGTTGGTTAAAGCAAAAATTGGGCATCAATAGAGGCTAAGACCCAACTCAAAAAATTTCACAGATGCCGTCGCAGGCTGATAGCATATCACAGTGCAGAAATTAATGGTTTCTGCAGGCCAGAAACGGATAGGGTGCGAAAATCCCGCACTGAAACAAACAACCAAGGTGCAGAAATTGGAGGCTTCCGCAGCCTATGTATAAGGTACAGTGCGGAGGTGTTTGCAAATCAAGAAATTTTGAGAGAAAGGCAAAGGATCTAAATGGATTTTTAAATCCAGAGAGTCTGAATGGATCTCCCAAAAACTCAGAGACTGATTTCAAATGAAAAGAATAGGTAAAGAGAAAATGGCCAACAAAAACCACAATCAATTCATATCCCCAATGGAATCACCAATTTTGTTATTGGATAAATCGGTGAATGCGGACATAAAGTAATCTCCCTAGATCCACCTGGATCTAGAACAAAACAAGACAGGACATGACACTTTCCCTAGGTAGCTACCATTGAATTTAGCATCAAAGAAGGAGTGTATGACATACCTTTATATATCACTTCCTTATATCTCTATTGTCCTTGCTTCGCTCCGGTGCTCTTGTGATATCAAATCTGCAATGACACAAACCAACCAAAGTGGAAGCAGCAATTATAGATTCAATGGAAACCTAAACATGTGATCAAGGAGTCATGTAATAAAATAATGATGATTTTATGGGAAAGAAACATGTCGCTGTATCATATTAAGTAAAAGTGGAAGATACAACCAGAGTGCCTTGATGTCGCAAGTTCCCTTTCGGTGGTCCTTTGTTCCAACACACACATACACCTGCTCTGAATTTGCATGAAGATAATCCACAAAGCTTGATGGACAAATGGAGGCCTCAAGCATAAATTGTATCAGGATTCTTCACACAGTCTTCAGCATATTCTTCGCTCAATCTTGCTTGACCTTGCTTAACCTTTTCCATGAGAAATCCATTATTATATAGGAGAAGATGAAGTGGTTACTAGGATGAGGATGATCCCACCAAATCCAAAAATCTAGTAAGATCACAACCATATGGATGCCACCTCACATTCTAGAAGATTCTCCTTCTAGAAACTTTGTGAAACTTCTTCCTTTCCTTAGCTTTAAGTGTCGCTGCACCCTACCTATATAGAAGCATGCGGAAATCTCGCAGGCTAGGCATAGAGCAGCCTGCGGAAATCATTGATTTCTACACTGTGTACCACTGTCAGCCTGCGGCGTCATTATAAAATTGTGCCTTGTAGGGGAAGAACTCAAACATTTTCCTCATGTGAAAGATTGTTTTGGAAGCCTGAACACATGCCTATGGGGTCATCATTAGAGTGACCAAAATAATGTGTAACACTCGATCACATGTAATGATTTGAATGAAGCACCTCTGCAGAACTCGGTTTCTATAAATAAATTGTTGAGATTCAAGATCAAGTTAAAAAGGATGAAATTGATCCATAACTATGATCAATTTATGAAAAGCCTTCATGGTAAAACTTATAAAACAATGATTATGGTTTAGTTAAGCGAAGAGGTGTGATGGTTCCAATCAAAGGGACACAGTGTATCACTCTCACATCATTTTGAAGATTATATAAATGAAGAAGAGTGTTGAAAAGAGGGTGTCTCTGCAGTCAAGATCAGAAGATCAAAAGTTGAAGCAGATTCCAAGAACGAAAGATGAACATACTTATGCAGTGAGGGTGTAAAGGAGGACCATGGAAGGATCCATATCCTTACTAAGCAAATTGTAAAAAACAAGGGGATTTGGTGCTTCCTTGTCAGTTGTAGCTGACTAAATAGGGGGTTGTAGCCTCCTACCAGTTGGTGTTGGTGAACAGAGCGAGTTGGTGCTTCCTAGGGTTAGTGCCCTAAAGACGAGGGAGTTGGTGCTTCCTAGGGTTGGTTCCCTAAAGAAGGGGATTTGTGTCTCCTAGAGTTGGTGCTCTAAAGAGGATTGGTGTTCTTCACTATTCTTTATAAAACTTGTAATTGTTGTTAAATATATTTATATAATTGATTTTTCATACATTTCATTGTTGATTCATTGTGATAATAAATAAAATATAAAAAGTAATTGCTAATTGTTGAAAAAGGGTAATATTGATTCACCCCCACCCTCTAAGTATTACAACAATACACGGGTTGTATTGGCCACAGTCGTGTATGTACACAAGCAAAGTGTTTTCTGCCTGAGTACATACATGGGTTGTCCTTGGACAGCACGCGTACACGCAGGGCCTCTATTTTTAGGAGAGCGCGGCCCCTAAAAAAAAATTAAATGCACAAATGAAAGGTTGAAATGCAAGAGGGATGAAATTATACTTACTTGGTCCAAGCGGAAGTTTGTTTCGTCCATTGAAGCTCTCGGAATCAACTTCTTTAGCAAAGGGGTTTTTTCTCCTTTTGGTTAATTTTCAAACTGCAATGGTGAAAATGAGTTGTTAGATTCTATTTATAGACTTTTTTGGCATTTTTTTTGCCACTTTTTTACCCCCTTTGTAATTTTTTCCTGGCTTGGGATTCATTTGTTTCTGATTCTGAGTCTCTTATTGGACGTTTTGGTACCCTTTTTCCTTTTGGTTTGGTAACTTTTTGGGGGATGTGTCATTTTTGGTATCCTTTGGTAAAAGTCATTTTTTCCAACTTTTTGCATATAAGTTAGGTTTTTGTCTCCACTTTCTGCATCTCGTTGTATTTTCCGATTTTCCATAGGATCGACCCCACCAAAATGCGACATTGAACCTTCATTGTTTATCTAGAAGTGTCGTGATTAGGTGGTAGAGCCTACATGTACATGGATGCCCTAGGTAGATCCTTGTTGCATTTTTGCGGCCATGTTGTTCGTAATGAATATAGGCTCGAGAGTCCTTATTAGTCCAGTCATGGTTACAAGATTAAGCCTCATTTGTTTGATGCGCCATCATTCTTGGCCTTACCCTTGGGACTCCCAAATGAGCATGCTTTGTTTTCTTTGAAGCTTGCTTTAAATTTGAAAGCAACATTTAGAGTCTTCTTTAAGCCCTTTTCAAAATCTCTAAACATGAAAAGATTGTCGAGCGATCTTGTTGTCCTTCACGCTCATCAAAATCAAATTTTAAGGCACATCTATCCGGCGGTAGTTTACCCATTTTTCAGTCTGGACGTTCAATTTCACGAATAAAGATATGCTCTAGGAACTTCAGTTTGCTAGAAGAGTATTCTCAGGTGTAAGTTTAACCCTTTTTCGGGTCTAAGGGACTAAATCTTCGAAAAATCAACATTCTTCTTGGTTTTAGTTTATCACCTTTTTCGGGCCTTGGAGATTACTTACGGAAAAAAAAACCCCACGGAGTCCATATTTAAGCTCTTTTCAGACTCCCTAAAATTGAAAAGATCGTCGAGTGACCTTGTTCCTTCACACTCGTTAAGTTGGTCTAGAAGAACATCTACTGACATGAGTTTAACCATTTTTCTAGCATGTAGATTATAGCGGAAAAAGGTATGCCTCAGGACATTCGTCTCGTAGTGAGAGTTATCCTCAGTGACTTTTATACTTTTTCAGGCTAAGGAGACTAAAATCAGAAAAAGATTGTGAGTCCATAGTTAAGCTCTTTTCAAACTCCTTAAAATTGAAAAGATTGTCGAGTGATATTGTCTTTGTCACACTCATTAGAATGGTTTTGAATAGACGTCTGTTCGGTGCAAGTTTACCCCTTTTTCAAACCGACTAGACTATCTTTGAAAAAGGTACTCCCTGGAGTCTTCTTTTACTTTTTTTCAGACTCTCTAAACATGAAAAAACTATCGAGCTTACCTTCTCTGGTCTCGTTAAAATTACATGGAAGGGGGTTTTCATTGTGTCTTGATTAATTGCATTTCCATCTCTGTGTCTTTGGCCTAATGTCAGCTCCATGTTTCTCTCAACTGAACCTTTGAAGCATGCCTTATACGCAAGCCTTGTAGCACTTCTTGCCTCTGCGACCTGACACCTTGACTCATGGAGGAATTTTCCCCAAGTGTCATTTTCCTGCACATTTCTCCTTGCTATGAGAATTAGTGTGTTCCTTGTGCTTGGAACTAGTATGCTTGCTTGCGACACTCGTTCCTCCTTTGTAACGTAGCATTTTTTTATTCTTTTTCCAACTCTTAAAAAAATGAAAAAAAAAAAAAAAAAATCCAAAAAAAGGGGATGGGAAATTTGTATTCTTTTTCAGCAGCATAAAGAGTCGCCCTTGGACAAAGCACATCCGTTCATTTGTTTGTCAATCATTGGGATCTAGTATGACCTTAAGAAGTCGTTCTCGCTACATAGAGTTGTGTCCCCCTCTATTTGGTTACTCTTCCAAACACATGGAGAGTTTGTGTTGCCTCCTGCATCATGAACTTATGTCAATGTCATGCTACCTGAGTCTGATCGTCTTTCGTTCTTTTTTCCAAGGGATGTTTCACCCAGCCTAAGTTGGTCTTTCTACAGTTTGTCTCTTGACCTCATGAGTCGTCCATCCCGAGAGTCCAGTTAAGTCTAGATTCAAAATCGATGAAGTTCTTTGTCTGATCATCGAGATCTTCATGTCTTTTCCCAACGAGTCATCGAAGACCTCAAGGTAGTGAGTTATACACTCCCATGGTAATCCTACCTGAGTTTTGAAGATCTTGAAGTTGTTTCTTGAGCTCTGAAGACCTCATCTCCATCCATCGGGCGTCACTAGCTTCTTGAAGATGGATACTATATTTGTATATCTTCGACTGATTTTGAGATGTAGATCCATTATGTATTGCTCGTGGATACACTTTATATAGTTATATGACATGGATCTAAAGTGTATTTGATTGTCAGCCATGATTTAGTTCATCCCAAGCATGGGTATGCCTGCCTTGGAGAGACAATTGTTGTTTTTCATATGGCACCTCTCGAACTCTGGTCTCGAGCTCACTCGATTTCGAACAGTGGTGAAGATATTGTAATGTATTTCATCCATTAGTTTCTCTTCTGACCTCACACATTAGGGGGCATTTGTTATAGCCCTAAAATTCCCTATTCATGCATGCATGCCCTTAGCCCTCTTACTTGCATATTTTGTCAAAGCACTGTTGAGAAGATCTTCTTAAAAAACTACTTTTTGGAAGATGTATGCACCCTACACAATTACAGCCCACATACATATGCTTTATGCACCACTACAGCTCACGTACATATGCATGTTGCATCATTACAGCCCACGTATGCTTGCAAAAGTTGTAAAAAATAAAACGTTGCAAGGAATTCGTTGAAATTTACGGGCTATTGAAAGTTTCCCAACTAATCCATATGCTATATCCCGTCACCCAACTGAATAACCATCATTTTTTCATATAAAAGGAGGTGTTGGGGTCTCATTTCACATCTAAGCATAAGAACAGTGAAACTCTGCCCAATTTCACTTCCCCTCCTTGCCCAAGATATTGCTTCATTTTGTGAGATATTGCCTCAGCATACCCTCATCAGCCCCTTCTTCCTCCATTCAACCCATTCCCTTCCATAGAGGTGATCAAAAGGTTGAGAGAAGAATTTCATTCAAGGTGCACTTGGAGCACGATAAAGAGGAGCCTAGACCAGGTTCGTGGAATGGTGACCGACTCATATTGTAAGATATAATCTTTGTATTATGAATAAAAGAATCACATTTTCCTGTCCCAAATGATGGTGTTTTGAGTATTTTTATTGATTTATACTTGAAATTTGATATTTAACCCTAACTTATGGATAGAATAGCATGATTGTAGTTCTTTGTTTGCCTACCTTTGGATGCAGGTTGGCCTTGGGAGGAGACATGCAGTTAGTGGAACTTCCAAGTTAGAGGAGATCATCACTAGACGTGGGATCAAAGGTATAGTTACCCAATCTCTTCTCCATTTTCTTTCTTTACATTAGTTTTGGTATGTTTGGGGTAGTATAGAGAATTGATTAGCTTTTAGACGGTTATTTTCTTTGTCTACATTTTGAACCCTGGTGTAGTTAAAGGCGGGTTTTTCCCGCTAGCAGTGGGGCTCTACACAGGTACATCCAAACCAAAATGGAGTTTCGGGACATCTCATCACTGGGAGCATCTTATTGATATGTTTTCAAAATCGAGCAGAAATTTAAGCACCAGAACAAGAGGGAATTTGGGTCTGCAAATCTGCAACAACCAAAGCATGATAAAGGCAACCCTAATCCACAGAATAGCCAACCTCGAGAAAACCATTCCAAGCCATAGGAAAATAATAGCAACAAGAAGATGAAGAAGGACATTGGGAATTGGTGCAACTTCCATAAAATCCCTTGGCACAACACAGATGAATGTTTCTCAAAACAGTCATTGGTAGTCGATCTCAAAGAAATAAAACCAAGCCCTGAATCGGACTCTGATTCAAACTATAATAAAAGGAGACAGATAATTGATGTAGAACCCATTGCTATTGTCTCGACCCCAAGAATCCAATCAAAAGAACTAGAGGTTCCTGAGGAGGGGGAGCGCATTTTTCATTCACATATGTGGGTGAAGGGGATCCTACTGCATTTTATTGTTGATAGCAGAATCCAGAAGAATATCATCTCAGCAAAGGTTGTCAAGCATTTGGATTTCCCTACAGCCCCACACTCGCATCCATTCAACATCGGATGGCTTTTCCAGGAATGAGATCTCTGTGTTAGCCAGCAGTGTCGTATGTCATACGACATCAATCCCTTCAAGGATAAGGTACTGTGTGATGTTTCCCCACTGGAAATCAGTGATGTTTTGTTAGGCCAGCCATATATGTGGAAGCATCATGTTGTTTATGAGTCTCGACCCCATAGTTTCATTGTTACTCTAGACGGTCATCTCTACAAGATACCAAAGGTAGTTTCGACTATTCTCCTGACAAAAAAGTGCCGCAAAATAATCTCTCATACCGCAAAGTTTATCCTCTTCACAATATGGTCAAAATAGAAGGACATTGCAACCATTGTAGCCTCGGCCCGAGACCCTTCTATCCAGCAGAAGCATATCAAAAAGATTGTAAAAGAGAACCAAGATATTCCTACTGCACCTACGGGGGTGCCTCCACACTGCCCATTCAAACCAAGTTATAATAAATCCCTTCACGTTCTTCATGTTGCATATTCACCGATAGATTCCTCCCACACTCAGGAAGATCATGCAGCTATATTGGTTAAACGAATCCAACCCCTCCAACAACAAGTTCATAACAGCCTTCAACAAGCTAAGCAGGGAAACTTCTTCAGCAAGGCAAGCATCTCACCAAGGTTATGATTCAGTGAACGATTTCTCAGGGACTTGACACAATGGATACCATTTCTTTGTAAAGGGAGAAGAATGATCCAGGCAAAAATTGGTGGCCACCCAGCTATTCCACTGGCTCAAAACAGGGGTTTCTACCTTGGCAATTTCTCTACATCTTTTCGGGTCCTAAACTTTCGCAGTCATTTTGAGGCCCTAAACAACGTTTTTTTGGCCCACCACATTCACCCTACAAGGTTTAGCCACAATGTGATGAAAAAAAATTTATTCCTTGGATAGACCTTTCCAACGAAATATTGTGCGCTCCAAACAAAGATCATATGCAAAAGTTACGCCCTTGGGAAGTTGAGGTATCAACTACACCCATAGGGGCCCGCAAACATTTTGGTATTTCATCTTCCAATGTTAGGGTTTTGGATTTTATTCATGTTAAAAATGCCTCTAGAACCTCATTGTAAACATCATCATCATCTTGCGAATGAGCGTAGCCATCACATCTCTTATCAGAGATAAGTTGCCACCATTCTTGTGAGACATTCACTCTGTAATTTTATAGTTTTGTACATTTATCTCATTAATAAAAATTCTGCATTATTGTATCTATGTGTTTATTGAAATATCTTAGTATATTTCATTGTTATATCTCTTTCTTCATTTCATTCTCAAAATAATCTGGATCAATGGTATCAGAACAAGCTACTAATTTATTTTTCTTAGTGCATGTCCCCGACGAGGTCAGGGTATAGAGAGTTGGGTCTCAAGCTAGTTTCTCTTGAGGAAAACCGCTCTCACCAACCCAAGCAGTCTCTCATGGCGGAAGATAAGAGAGACGAGGGAGTAGCATATCCCATCAAATTGTTGCTCACGGAAGCCCTCGCGCAAGAGAAGTACGAGATGTTGGAGAATATTTCCCAAATCCTTCAATGATTTCCGAGAATAACAGGCGCATCTTCATCAAGCAGTTTCTTTGGAGACACTACCCCATTCAAGGTACAAGTTAATTTTGATATTATTGTATTTGAAGGCCAAACGATGTGGATGCTTTGGAAAAATGGTTAAATTTTCTAGAAGGTTATTTCTCTGTTCACAATTTTCCAATAGAGAAAATATCACATTTTCACTCATTAAGGCTCTCCCCCATGTGAAACATTCGTGGGAAACTTACTGGGAGAAAAATTCCACAAAGGAGTCTGGAATATTTGGGGTCAAGCACACTTGGGATTTTTTATGGATGTGGTCAAGGCTCGAAATATTAACCTGTGGGAAACTATGATGACCAGTACATGAGATGGACTATGATGCATAAAGAGAGGGACCAAACAGTGTAGGATTTCACAAATACCTTCCATACCTTACGCACCAAGATGGGTATCAAAGACTCTGAGTGACATTTGGTTCTAAAATAATGCGGGGCTCTACATAGGTACATCCAAACCGAAATGGAGTTTCTGGACATCTCATCATTGAGAGCAGCTTATCGATATGTTGTCAAAATAGAGCAGAAATTTAAGCACCAGAACAAGAGGGAATTTGGGTCTGCAAATTTGCAAAAACCAAAGTATGGTAAAGGCAACCCTAATCCACAGAATATCCAACCTCAATAAAACCATTCCAAGCCATAGGAAAATAATAGCAACAAGAAGACGAAGAAGGACACTAGGAAATGGTGCGACTTTCATAAAATTCCTTGGCACAACACAAATGAATGTTGCTCGAAACAGTCATTGGTAGCCGAGCTTAAAGAAATAGAACTGAGCCCTGAATCAAACTCTGATTCAAACAATAATAAAAGGAGACAAATAATTGATGCAGAACCCACTGCTACTGTCGCAACCCCGAGACTCCAACCAAAAGAACCATAGGATCCTTAGGAGGGGGAGCGCATTTTTCATTCACATATGTGGGTGAAGAGGATCCCATTTCATTTTATGTTGATAGAAGAATCCAGAAGAATATCATCTCAGTAAAGGTCATCAAGAAGTTATATTTTCCTACAACCCCACACTTGCAGCCATACAACATCGAATGGCTTCACTGGGAATGAGATCTTCGTATCAGCCAGCAGTGTCGTATGTCATACAACATCAAGCCCTTCAAGGATGAGGTATTGTGTGATGTTTCCCCACTGGAATTCTATGATGTTTTGTTATTCCAGCCATATATGTGGAAGCATCATGTTGTTTATGAGTCTCGACCTCATAGTGTCATTTTTACTCTAGAGGGTCAACTCTACAAGATACCAGAGGTAATTCAGACTATTGTCCTGACAAAACAGTGCCGCAAAATAATCTCTCATACCACAAAGTTTATCCTCTTCAAAATCTGGTCATAAGAGAAGGACATTGCAACCCTTGCATCATCGGCCCAAGACCCTTCTATCTAGCAAAAGCATATCAAAAAGATTGTAGAAGAGCACTAAGTTATTCCTACTACACCTACAAGGGTGCCTCCACATTGCCCAGTCAAACCAAGTTATAATAATTCTCTTTATGTTCATCATGTTGCATCTTCACGGATAGATTCCTCCCACACTCAATAAGATCATGCAAATATATTGGTTAAATGGATCCAACCCCTCCAACAACAGGTTCATAACAACCTTCAACAAGCTAAGCAAGACAACTTCTTCAGCAAGGCAAGCATCTCACTGAGGTTCAAATTTAGAAAAAAAAATATCGGGGACTTGACGCAATGGAGACCATTGCTTCATAAGGGAGGAAGAATGATCCAGGTGGAAATCATTGGCCATCCACTTATTCCACTGACTCAAAATAGGGGTTTCCACCTTGGCAGTTTTTCTATATATTTTCATGTCCTAAACTTTTGAGGTTGTTTTGAGGCCCTAAAAAATGATTTTTAGGCCTACCAAAACCTTGATTGTAAAATGTGTAGTCCTCTGATAGACCTTTCCAATGAGCTATCATGCATCCCAAACGGAGAACGTATACAAAATTTATGCCCTTGGGAAGTTGATGTATCAACAACCCCCATAGATGCCTGCAAACCTTTTGACGTTTCATCTTCCGGGGTTAGGGTTTTGGATTTTCTTTATGTTAAAAAGGTCTCTAGAGCCTCATTGTAAACATCATCATCTTCTTGTGAATGAGCATATCCATCACATCTCTTCTTAGAGATAAGTTGTCACCATTCTAGCAAGTCATTCACTCTGTAATTTTACAGTTTTTGTACATTTCTCGCATTAATAAAAATTGTGCAATATTGTATCTTTGTGTTTATTGCATTATCTCTACATATTTCATTGTTATATCTCTTCCTTCATTTCGTTCTCAAAATAATCTGAATCAAATTTCTCATACCCACAAACAACACTCATGGTGCCCGAGGCATTGCTTCCACCATAGAAAGTTTCATGTGCTTCATTCCAAGGTCCAAGTTGATAAACACGCATTATTCTCCCATAGACCATACAAGCTCTAACAACAATCAACAACAAAATGGTTGAAATATGTAATGGATGTTCGACAACGCATGTATTCTAACAAAGGAAGAACACCTTCAGTAACCACTCACAACACCCAAATCAAATATCAATACATTGATGGTTTTACGTGGTAAAACTTTTGTGTGGAAACATCCACGGCCCCAATCAATGTGACCACTTGGAGCAATTTATTAATGCAAAAGAAAAAAATTACAAGAGAGTTTCTCACAATCGATCGACAAATGACCATCCATGTTCTTTAAATAGAGATTATTATGAATCAAATACTTGCATAAAGAAACACCACATGTATTCAGAGAATAATATAGAATAAACCACTCTTTATTATAAGAAAACCCTTGAGGTAGGGAAACATCATACAATGGATCATATTATGGAAGGGATCCTCATGTTCACTTGTCTCTTCGAGGTGGCATCCTCTAATTGAGATACACACTCTCAATACAATAATTATATTTCCCCCATTACCATGCTTGAACCCTTTGATATAGTTCTACCAACCACCTAAAAACATTATAGAGAATGAACCTTCTAAGAAGTCATCTTACATTTACTATATCTAACTACCATAGTGGACCTCATTTAAAACTATAGTGGACCTAGTCCACCTTACATTGAATGACCTCCACTATTATCACTATGGGCCCTTCGGGCCCACCCCACTACCCCTATAACTACACTACATTCCATCTCCCTTAGGATAGTGTTGTCCCCAACGCTCGTTATGAGGGTGTACAACCATATACCAAGTTCTCATGGATAAGTGTGCACCATAATGATAAAGTAGACTAGAGAACCAAGGTCCCATGAAGAAATGAAAGCCACCATGTTGAAGTATTCCAACCACCACTGTAAACATGGGTCCCATGTCCAAGTGTTCATGTGAAGTCTACACGGAAGATATCGGAACTCAGGAACCAACTAAAAATGATGCTCCAAGAACCTACATTGGTCATGTGGGTCGGAATATGTAGAACTAACCAACCATTCATCCACTAATACTGGTGAATAATAAAACAGAAGAAGAATATGTAGATAAGGCTTTGTTTTACTCTTTAGGATGGTCTCTACATGAAGTGGAGTAGAGTCATCAAATAGAATATGGAAGTGGTTGTCATACCAGAAATGACAACGATACCAATCAGCCTCAAAAGCATACCAAGCAACATTTCTCGATTATATTCAGCCATGATGTCCTCCATAATATATTTCCCATGTATGCTAGTTGTGTACTTTCACCAACTATCATTTAAGTCATGCATGCAGGCTTGGAGGGCTTCCATGTGTGGTTCCAAATCCCTTTGGATTCTTTTACATAAAGTATCCTCGGGGATTTGACAGAAACGATCCATTGGAAACACCACATAAAATAAATTTGTTAAATCATTATATCCAATGACACTAATTTGGTAGAAATATGAGCACCTTGTGACAAGTTATGAATTTTGTGGTCCCGTCACCGTCACAAAAACCCCCCAAAAAATGGTTGATTTTAAATCAACAATATCTTCATTTCCAAGGCTCTGATTTAGACGATTTTTTTTTTGAAATTGGATGAAATGTTGAGAGGGACTCCGATCTGTAATTTGTTTGAACAAATTTGGCCTCCAGATTCTATTGAAATAAAAAATAAAAAAATAAAAAATTGTGCGGTCGTCCGCAGCAAAAACCTTGAAAAATTGTAGATTTTAAAATGTCGATAACTTCACTTCCCGGACTTCATTTTGGATGATTTTGTTTTTTGAAATCGGTTATTTTTTAAAGGTAAACTTAGATCTAGAACTAGTTTCTGCAAATTATTCACCAAAAACTACAGAAATCATCTGGAGTTTCGCGATCCTCTTTTTTTTCTTCGAAAAAACAACTGCAAAATAAAAATGATTTGTCCACGATTCTGACCAAGGAAAGAGCTCTGATACCAATTGTTATGAACCAAATACTTGTATAAATAAACACCACAGATATTCAGAGAAAAATATAGAATAAAACCTCTCTTTATTATAAGAAAACCCTTGAGGTAGGGCAACACTATACAATGAATCCTATTATGGAAGGGATCCTCTTCTATTCACTTGTCTCTTTGAGGGGGAATCCTCCAATTGAGCTACATGTTTCCAATACAATAATTTTATTCCACCCATTACCATGCTTTAACCCCTTTATATAGTGTTACAAACCAACTAAGAACATTCTAAAGGATGAGTCTTCTAGAAGTAGAACCTTCTAAGGAGTCATCTTACATTTATTATATCTAATTTCCATAGTGGGCCTTATTTAATACTATAGTGGACCTAGTACACCTTACATTGAATGGCCTCCACTATTATCACTTTGGGTCCTCTAGGCCCACCCCACTACCCTTATAGCTACACTACATAGATCATATAACAATGGGGTGTTAAGACACAAATCAATGTAGTTATTAAGATCAAGGAGAATATGAGTCGTTGGATCACTCTATGCCAGGAACATTATCGTGATAATCGAATTACCTAACTACAAATGCATAATAATGCATTCTAAAAAAACACACTTTTACCTAACGACACATTAGACCAAATTTATCTTAACTGACTCATAAGCATCTAAATATCCTAACATCGCCCCTTAAGAACAACTTGGGATAGGATTGAAGGATCTACAAAGGTGACACAATAGGAGAAGGAAGAAGGCATTAGAGTCTATCCCCCCTTAATGAAAACTTATTGAAATCCTAACATAGATCAAAGTTTGGAAAACTTTGCTTCTGTAAGAAAGTTTGTGAAAATGTGTGCAACTTGATCTTCTGTAGGACAAAATAACACTTCAATAACTCGATCATGAATGAGTTTTCTAATGAAGTGCATGTGTAGTTTGATGTGTTTGTTGCACTGATATTGAACTGGATATTTGGCGAGTGTGATGGCACTCTAATTGTCGCACCGAAGGGTGGTCGGATGTTGTTCCTGAAATCCAAACTTTGAATGGATCTGTTGAAGCCACAAGGCTTCTTGACTTGCATTAACCGCTACTTGGTACTCTACTTATGCTAAAGAAAAAACAATAGCTTGTTTCTTACAGGCCCAAGTGATCGACCCTGAACCAAGGCTGAAAACATAACTTGCAGTAGACTTTTGATCAACAGGGTCACCAACCCAATTTGAATCAATGAAACTAATCAATAAAGGAGTCTCCCTTGTGTTGTAATGTATCCATAACTAAATTGTACCTCGGACATATCAAAGTATTGTTTTAGATGTTTTCCAATGGATTTCATGGGGTGTTTGCATATACAGGGCAACAAGACCAACAACAAAGGAAATATCAAGACTAGTATGAGTCAAATATAAGTGGCTACCAACTAACTGACGATATAAGGTGGCATCAACTTCAGGAAAAGTGCAAGTGGCAGCAAGTTTGACTCCAAACTAGAAGGAAGAATGGTTTGGTTAAGAATATCCCATGTGAAAGCAATGCATAAGGTCACAAGCGTACTTAGACTAGGAAAGAAAAATTATTTCCTTGGTTTGCAAAACTTGGAGGCCAAGGAAATAGTGCAAATAGCCATAGTCGATCATTTCAAATTTCTTCTTAAGGATAGTATTCACATGGTTTAAAAGTTTAAGGTCACTACGAGTGAGGATAAAGTCATCGACATAAAAAGAAATTATTATGAGATTGCTTTATACTTTCTTGGTATAGACATTAGGGTCAGAATGACATCTAGGAAATCCTATATCAAGAAGAAAATTGTTTGTTTTGGCATACCAAGCTTGAGGAGCTTTCTTAAGACCATAAAGAGATTTCTTAAAGCAACAAACAAGGCTTGAGTCATTCTGGACATAGCTAGGAGATTGTTCCATGTACATTTCTTCTTACAAATATCATGCAAGAAGGAAGATTTGACATCCATCTGATGTACCTCTCATTTATGTGAGGTTGTAAGGGCTAGAACAAGGCAGATGGAATTAATTTTCGTGACGGGGGAAAAGGTTTCATTATAGTCAATTTCTTCAACTTGAGAGAACCCTTTGGAAACTAATTGAACCTTGTGTCTTTCAACACTTACATATTATGCATACTTAGTTTTGTACACCCATTTACATTTGAGAATTTTTTTTCCTTTCGAAAGAGGTACAAGATCCCAAGTATCATTCGCCATTAAAGAGAAATACTCTTCATTCATTATTGTGTCCCAATCTGGATGACCTGAACCGTCTGCAAATGTTTCTGGATCATGAATCTCTGAAACTTGAGTCAAAAGAAAAGAGGTTCGCTGGAACTGTGAACATGTACAACGTTAATCTAAAGGATCACCGACAATATCACCAGTTGCTTCTTGTGTTGAACAAACCCATCTGGGATTTTTTGGTGCTGGTGTAGGTTCATGTTCAATGGACTCATCTGGAGGTAGGTAAGTAGGCGGAGGTGTATTTTCATCTTCATTATCATCATCCGAAGAAGAATAAACCGGAATAGAAACAGAAGATGGAACAAATGTTGAATATGGATCGCAGGTCGAAGATGGCACAAATGTTGAATTAGACTCATAGGCCAAGAAATTTTCATCAAATTTAACATCTCTTCTAATAATAACTTCATTGTAATGAGGTTGAAAAAGTGTGTAACCTTTGACATCTTCAGAATATCCAACAAAAATACACTTCTCACTTTTAAGTTGTAAAGTTTTCATTTTTCATCAGGGAAGTGAGCCCATGCTACATTTCCAAATACACATAAGTGATTTACATCTGGCTTAATTTTATTCCATGCTTCTTTCGATGTTATATTTTTAGAGCCTTTGCAAGAGTGTAATTACTATGTAATTTGCATAGTTAATGGATTCCACCCAATAATTAACACTTAATCCCTTAGATTGGATCATACAATTAGCAATTTCTTTTAATGTGTGATTATTTCTCTCAGCAACACCATTTTGTTGTGGTGTATATGGAACAACATGTTGCATTTGGATGCTCTGTGCAATGCAGTAACTTGTAAAATTTGTGTTCACATATCCGCCTCCATTATTTGTTCTTAAACTTTGAAGTTGATGTCCAGATTGTTTTTCTACAAGGGTCATGTAAGCCAAAAACTTGTCAAACACTTCGCTCTTAAGTTTTGAGAAGTAAACTCAATTGCGTCTAGAGAAGTCATTAATGAAAGTTAAGAAATACTTGCACCCAACAAAAGAAGGAGAAGAAAGCAGACCACACAAGTCACTGTGAACAAGTTGCAAAGAAGCCAAGAAATGTCAAGAGGCACGTTTGTCAAAATTATCCTGATGATGTTTGCCTAGAACACAACCGGCACAAACACCCTCTCTATAAGAAACAAGAGTAAGACCAATGACCGTATGTTGATCACATAGTATGATAGTTGTTGCAATGAACAATAGTTTAAATGACCAAACCGTTCATGCCAAAGTTTGTTCAAGTCATCGCTATGAGCAACAAAAACTCATGGAAAAGATGATGACCCAAAGTTGTCAAACTTGTACAGCTTGGTAATGTCATAACCAATTTCAATTGTGAGGATATGCTTCGGATCTTTTAAAATCCTTGATTACAACTTAGTGAGGCAAAAAACTCAACGGTTTTACCTTCACCTAAATGAGTGAGTTGATACATAGATAGTAGGTTGCATGAAAGACTTGGAACACATAATACATCAATGGAATGACCAATATGTACCTATTGTTATAGACCCTACAACACTAAGAAAACTATCATCACCAACAAATATTTTCTTGGTGTTACATTCATTAAGAGCATAAAATATGGATTTATCCTTAACCATATGATAAGATGTTCAAGAATTAATAAGCCACCCATCAGAAGAAGAAGTAGAAGTCGCATTGAAGGAGAAACCAAAAGCAGAAAGTGCATGTCCATGAGAAGAAAAATCAATTCTGATGTTGTGTTTCTTCATCATTGTTTTTAAATCTTCCAACTTCTTAAAACATTTTGATTCCACATGACCATGTTTTCCGCAAAAGTTGCAATGTCTGTCGGTCTTCTTACTCTTAGATTTTGTTCTTTTGTCACCATTAGGAGTGGAAGTTAGTTGAGAGGGTTTGGGACCCTTGTTTTGTTTGTTTTTTGGCGATAATGTTTCTTCTTGGGATTCTTAGATTTATCTTTATATTGGGCCACTAAGACTTTGTTGGATGTATTTGTAGTGTTAATCAATCCAAGTTGTACAAGCCTATCTTGCTCTCGAATTAGAGCATCACAAAAAGACTCAAGAGATAGTTGTTTATAAGCAATCCCTAAAGTTTATCTAATGACATAAAAGGTGGATAAAAAACAGAATATGCACTGCCAAGCTTAGCAACAATAGCATATATGCATCAATATTCCTTCAGATTTAATTGGATGTGTAAATACAAAAGTCTAAGTGTTTTGAACTTAGATAAGTAATCTTCAATGCAAGGAAAATCATTTGGACTGAAAATCATTAAATTATTTTCCAACTGGTGGGCTTGAATAATATTGTGTCTACCAAACACAGCTTCAAGCTTTTCCCTAGCTTTATCAGGGCCACCAATTCCTTGAAAGTGAAACCATAAATTATGAGAGATGGATATGTCGACTAGTCCACGTGTTTTGTTGTTCTTATTATCCCATTTGTCTTTATTTTCATCACCAATGGGTTCTTGTTATTTTCAAAAGGTAATCCGATACAATCCTTTATTTCTTAGTACATCCTCCATATGAGATTTTCATGAGAAGAAGTTGGTACTAGTAAGCAAAATATCACTAGGGGATGTCATGTTAAAATATACATAAAATATGGATTTACAAGCTAAAATTGGTGGTCTAGATGGAAAGCTCTCGAAAAAATAGGTTGATTAAAAAAAACGGCACTTAAAACAAACTTTGGATATGAAAGTTATGTCATTTTGAAAAAAATGCATAAATGGTAACCAAAGAGCCACATGGCAAGTAAAAGTTGGTCTACATGATGATGTTCATCTTGATTGTGCCTATAAACTCATTTTTAAATAAGTTACTTATGAAGTGACTCACTTTTATAGAATAAGTGAGAAACATTTTTACAATGAAGTTACTTTATAAATGAAAGTTGCATGCAAAACAAATAACTTAAAACAAAAGTTATTTAATAGTGATTCACTTTTATAATCAAGTAAAATGCATTTTACAATAAATGCATGAACGTTTTTAGAAAAATGAATAAAAAAAAAAAGTAACAAAAATTAGATTTGAATTCAATACCTTTTACTAAGTAAAATAATTTTCAAGAAAATGAGCTAGTGCAAAACACATTATAGTCTTAAGAAAGAGGGTTGTTGTTGTTGTTGTTGAAGACGACCTTGGAGTGCATACTCAAAAAAAAAATTACATGCATTCACACAAAAAAAAAATCACTTATTGACAACAACAAGGGTTAGATTTCGGTTAGTTTATCCGAAAAATGCAAATTTTGTCTTTATTTTTTATTTACCGAGATTGCACAGAGTGCACATCAAAGTGCATACGCAAACAGAAAAATTATTTTTGCTCTATTTCTAACTTTTCGAGATCGCACAAAGCACAGGGCAAAAAACATACACAGATCGAAAATAGTAGCAACCTGAAAATAAAAAACAGAAACCAAAATATTATCTCTGTAAAAATTTAAAAAGATGTATTCAAGCTTTATACCTCCAGATTTCACTGAAATGGTTGTATCTTAGGAAAATGGAAACTTTTTCGAGTGAAACTAAAAGCATCTCTAGTTGAAAGAAACGCTTCAGACTCAATGAAACAATCTTCGCGGCTCATAAATGTACAGTAATGTAGGAAACCAAAAATGCAACACCACCACTTCAATATCTCAATCTTCAACCGGAGTGTGTTTTCAAATGCGTTCTGATACCATGTTCACAACACAGGTATTCCAAGAAAGGACAAACACCTTCAGTAACCACTCACACAACCAGAACAAAGATCAACACACCGATGTTTTTATGTGGTAAAACCTCTGTGGGAAAACATCCATGACCCCAGACAACACAACCACTTGAAGCAACTTGTTAATGCAAATGAAAAAAATTACAAATTACAAGAGAGTTTCTCACAATCGA
>JZKD02S1096681.1:375-13083 GCA_000966675.3 Picea glauca
TATATATATATATATATATATATATGACTAAACATTTTGATGATGATGCTTCTGATGTTTTTGTGTATATGTGTGATGTTATGATTGTTTCCTTGTTTTATGCATGATGAATAATGTTGAAATGAATGTTAATGTGATAAATTCCAATCTAGGACTTGATTATCCATGTGATCTGCAAACTATTTTAGGCTTCTAGGAATATGAGTAAATGTGATTGAATCAAAATTTCATGATAGGAGTTTAACTTGCAGGTACTTGCGGTATAATTATGGATCATAGACACGATACACATTGTTCAACTATAAGACGACATACTGGGAATATAAGAGGATGCTCAAGTGATGAATATGGAGGTGACTGGTTTCTGAGAGGAGGCCAATGAAAGTGGTGTATTTATCTTGGTTATTGGTGGAAATCCTGAGGCATACACCAATGGAGTGAAGTAACACATGATCTGGGTTGTAAACGACCCAAGCTTCCAAAGTGATATTCCAAGTGCAACAACTAGCACCATCAACTTACCTGATGTGGTAAGTGAATGGATGATTCATATGCCAAAACAAGGACAAATATTTAGGTCCATGTTGTTATAGGGAATGGTGTTTAAAAAAGACTAGAAACACTAAGTAAATTCACGAAGAACCTAAGGTAGAGTGTCTACGCTTAAGGGTAGAATTTCTTTAGGTATAACCCATTGACAGGGTCCTTGAATGTGGCTCCTTCAGGGTGAGCCATAATGTAGGCACCTTGGGTGAGGGAATGAAGAACAATATAGAGGCCCTGCCAAAGGGATTCAAATTTTCCATGGACGAGGATGTCATGGGAGATATCATAGGCTAGTACTAGTTCTCCTTCAGAAAAGGTTTAAAGGGATACTTGATGATCAAAGATGACCTTGGAATATTTCTTAGTTGCTTCATTGTTTTGTAGAGAGGATAATTGATCATCATTGAGAGATTCGAGAATGACCAATCATTGTTCGATGGGAGTTGTATCTGGGAGGAGCTTGATTGCAGTGTGTAGAGTGGGTATTTTTCATTTGAAGGGGAGGACGAATTCTACCCCATGAATGATATGGAAATGTGTGAAACCATTGGTAGTTTTGATTACTGTGTGATATGCCAATAAGGCTAAGAAAAGCATGTGATTCAAGTCGATCTTATGCTTAGCTACTATTTTCTACAACATTTTTTTAAGGACTTTATTTACTTCTTTGACTTTCCCGTTGGATTGTGGGTAGTAGGGGGATGAAAACTCATGAGTATAGCCTAGTTTGTTAGAGATATCAGTGAAAAATTAATCCTCAAAAGGTTTGTTGTGGTTTTACACTAGCTAGAGGGGAACTCTGAAGCGGGAAGTGACATGATTGAAAAAAAAATGAGCAACCGTATTTTTTGTATTGTTGAAGGTGGGAATGGATTCTTCCCATTTAGTACAGTAGTTGACAATGACTAAAATATACTTGTGATCATTATTGGATGGGGGGTTACAAGTCATGAAATCAATGCCCCATTTACAGAAGGAGCCAACGGTGATGATGGGATGGAGAATATCAGGTGGTGCTCAGGATTTGTGTGCATACAATTGACACTTGTCCAATCACTTGACTGCATGGATGTAGTAATGAAATAGGGTGGGCCAAAAGTAACTAGACTGGACTATTTTGTGTGTAATGGAAATTCCAAAGAGGTTACTTACACATGCACCATTGTGACAATCATTGAGCACTTTGCATTCTTCTTCAAAAGTGAGGCATCATCAGAGAATGGTGTCGATGCCCCTACAATATAGAAAGATCCTATGAGGAGGTAGTGTGAGTCTTAGTGATAGATTTGACAGTGGTCATCTCGAGAGGGGTGAGAACCAAAATTTTGTGTTTGTAGATAGAAAATAATATCCCTGTACCATGGGTTATCAGATGAAATGAAAAATTAATGTTCATCTGGGAAGTTTTCATTGACATGTAGGTCATATGAATTATATGGTAAGTCAACCAAGAGTTTTTCCAGGATGAGGGATTTTTTTCTTCTGGGAGTAGTGAACTCTGGATCATATTCTTGGAGAATGAAAATCCAATGAGAAAATTTACCATTGATATGGCGATGAATATGCAGATAGTGCATAGGATTGGAATGAACCATGACTATTGTAGTGCATAGAAGGATGTAGTGATACAACTTCTTAATTGTGAGGACAATGGCGAGGGAAATACTTTCCTCATGATTTTATTTGAGAGAGTCCCCTGAGATATTTTTGTTGATGTAGTATATGACATGCTCGCACTGGTCATTTCCTACCTGGAAAACAAATCTTGTAACTGAAACCTCTAACATGAATAGGTGCAGGATATAATCCTTATCATAGTCTTGGGGGACTAATTAAGGGTTCTTTGTTGAGTTATTCTTTGAGAGAATAAAACACAGCTTGAGCATGTTGATCCCATTGAAATAGGAAATCATGCCTTAGTAAGTGTAAGAAGTTGTGGGAATAGATAGCATAATCAAGGACAAAACACTGTAAACAAATGGATTTTCCTTGGAGGCTTTGCAATTGGAGTAGGTTCTTGGGAGGAGGAATCTCATGGATGGCCTGGAACTTAAGGGGGTATATGGTGATGCATTGTTGGGAGACAATGAAGCCTAATATGCAGCATGCAGTGACACAAAAGATGCATTTCAGAGGATTGAGATAGATATTGTATCGTCGAAAATGTTCAAATATGATTTGTACATCCTCGATGTTTTGTGAACATTTTTTAGAACGAGTGGTGAGGTCATCCAAGTATGCGAAATAATTTAAGCCAAATCATGAAATGCATATGTCATGGCGCATTGGAAGGTGGATCCTACATTTTTTAGTCTGAAGGGAATCAATCGATATGAACATATTCCCCAAGGGGTTGTAAATGCGATTTTGTACTAATCCACATGGAGAATTTGAATCTGGTTTAGCCTAAAAATCCTTCCATGAGTGACATAACTTTGTGGTTGGAATAAGCACCAATGACTTGGTCAATGAATGGTGTAGGAAAGTTGTCTTTGGGATAATATTGATTGAGATCATGAAAGTCAGTGCACACCCTAATAGTGCCCTATATTTTGTTGATAGGTATTGGGTTGGAAACCCATTATGTGTATGCTATTGGGTAGATGAAGCCAGTGGCACACAACTTATCGATTTTGGATTTGATTGTCGTAACTTTGGAAGGGTGAATTCGTCATTGCTTTTATCGGATGGGGGAAATATCAAGCCATGTGTCAATGTGGTGTTCCATAATGGTTGGGTATAATCCAGGCATCTTTGTGTAGGACCATGTGAAAACGTCTCAGAATTCCTGGAAGAGGGTCTTATATGCTATGATTTATTCAGGAGAGCATGCGACACCGAGAGTGATTTCTTCCACAACATTAGGTTTGACGGATATGTCTGTTTTAATTGTGGGGGATATATTTTCCATATTTCCTTCTTCAAAAGTGTCAGGTGTGGCTATTATATTTTTAACCAGTCCACATGGCCAAGGGGAATGAAATGCTTAACTTCAATGGCACAAACTAGGGAATCTGAGTGTGGTTGAAAGGCGTTGTGATCTAGGAAAAAGGATCGATGGTGAAAGGAATCCCATAGGTAGTTTGGTGTGCATAGAACTTCCAAAATGTCTTCATCAAATTGAAAAATGAAGGAGCATAAGGAGACTGCAGTAGGGTGGGCCGAGGCAGTGAGATTCATGGGAATAATTAAAGAATCATCTATGGAAGGTGGGTGAGATGATGATTGTATATAATCACTCGAATCTGAGGTGGATGGACCTATGGGAAGAGGTTGAGATTCTTCACTAGATGTCATGAGCCAAATATCCATATACAAATCAGAGGTATGATGATTTGGGGTAGTTTGAATATTGTAAATCGGTGTTACGAGGGAATTGAGGGGTTAGGTGGGAAGTATGCACATATTGGTGGAATGGAGATGGTTAGTGGGGTAGGTTGTGACTACTAGGAATGGGATTGTTCAAAGCCTGGTCCACTGGGGGTTGTACTTGTGGTGCAATGGGTGGAATGAAATCCCTCTAGCATGCTCGTCCCTCAATAATGAGTGGGAATATATATGTTTAATGATCCATATGGTAACATAACACATAGGGGCATCACAAATGCTCATTTGATGATGTGGAGACATATTAAATGTTTTCTTTGTTATTAGTAGTGTGGGTAGCTTGAGAGGGTTTTGGTAGTGATGTGTGTCTTACTGCTCTCAGAGTCTCTCGATAGGTAAGGATGGATGAGAAATCATGTTTCTAATTACTATATTCCCCACATAGGGCATATGAGTGGTTGGAACATAGGCCTTTATTCTTTGTGGAATAGGATTCTATTAGGTTTGGTGGTTCGACGGGGGTAGGGAGTATAAGTGTGTTTTTGGGAAGCTGAATGAGATTGTGTAATTTAGCCAATGCAGGGAACATGTGGGTGGGGTGTCCAATGGTAGCATAAAGTGTGCATGGGGGTTGGATGTGCGCTGGAGAAGGGAGTGTGGGGTATTTATTTATCCTATCACCACATTGGTTGGTGGTGTTAACCCCTTTGTGAGTATTTAGGTTTCCTATATTGGTAGTATTTCCCACAACTGTGTGACTGATTGGGTGAGTGGGTGGTTGAGACACTAGTTGCAAACCTAAAACTATGGGTTGATTTGGGAGAGATAATCCTGGTACCATAGTTGGTTGTTCAAGATACCATACAAGGATGGATATCACCATATTTGGGAAGGTGAGGGTAGCAACAAAATGGTATGGTGTTACTCCAGGGGGGGTAAAACAAGGGTATTTGGGTAATGTCCTGTGGGACTTTTTTCCAAATAGGGAGTTGGCTGGTCATGGGAAGGTCATTGGATAATTCTTCCTGGGAAGAAAATAAGAGGGGTTCCTTGGGAAGATATTTTGGTGTAGAAGTAGGGATGAGGTTTGATGATTCCTCTAGCATATGGTCATCGAGAATGTTTCTTCCATCATAGGTAATGAAGAAGGCTTGATATGTGCTTGGGGTGAGAGGGGTGTATCCTTGATATGAACCTATTAAGGATGGGTCATGAAATATAACCGGTCCAATGTATACCATGGGTAAAATATCAACACTCAAACAAATAAGTGGAAGGACATTATCAATGTGCCCTGATTGATTAGGCTCATAATGGGTTAGTTGGTCAATAGTGAGGATCTTCCCATTATGAGGGAAGAGCATGGTGCAACATACAAAATATGATATTGCTTGCATGGTGTACATGTAGAATTTTCCAAAAAGGATATTGTATTCTAGTTGGGTGTCTATAACTTCAATATCAATGAGGATTATTTTTCTACGCAATTCTATGCGAACATTTTGGTAAAGGCCTTTTGGTTGGGAAGGTCGACCATTCTAAGATCTGAAGGTGATATTTGAGGGAACTAACTCAAGGGATCCCAGTTATTTCCACACATTTTTGGACATGATGCAAGTGGATTCCCCCTCATCAATGATGAAAAGATGGATGATGGTGTTTCTAATCCTAACAAGAATTTGGAAGGAAACTAACAATGAAAGACGTAGGTATAATTTGTTTAAGACAAAATTTATTAGACATGTGTATGCAAGGTCTACTACTCCCAATTATGAAAAAAAATACTTTCTTTGGGAAGGGAACATATAGAGAACCTCAAGTACTAACATGGTAGCAGGTGATTGTGCAAGGTCGTCAACAAGGCTATAGTTGTGGGCATCCCGGGCATGTGGGTTATGAAGA
This sequence comes from Picea glauca, assembly GCA_000966675.3. Classification (NCBI taxonomy): domain Eukaryota; kingdom Viridiplantae; phylum Streptophyta; class Pinopsida; order Pinales; family Pinaceae; genus Picea; species Picea glauca. Next base: position 6,151 of record JZKD02S1096681.1, read on the forward strand.
TTCTTGCATAGTGGTTCATGAGGAATTTAAGTGGTGGCTTCATTTTGGGATGAGGAATAATTATAGGTTTTCTAACCGATAATTCGGGGGACTTAAAGGTGGTGGGCAGGGATTCAGATGGTGTGTTGTATTGGCGGTTGCAAGTTTGTAAGAATATTTCCTCTCCTATGGTGAGGAGGATGTTGTGATCTGTTGAATTATTGGTTTGTGGTTGGTTGGGTTGAGGGAAGTGTCTCATCTTTTGTGGGTGGTTGGAAGTGTTTGGTTGTGTGTTGATAACACCTTGGTGAGGGATGATATTTTTCAAGACCACTATTGGTGGTGGTGGCATGTAGTTGGGAGGTACTTGCTATGTCCCTTGGGGTGCGAGAGGGTGTGGGGGATTCATATCTTCATTCATTTATTTTTAATTGGATATATAGGTGCAATGATGGATGTGATGGTCATATTAACCACATAATGCACATGGTAAATTGGTTCGAAGGTTATTATTACTTGGTGTGGTTTTCCATTATTATTTCCCCCTTGGGGATTTTGGTTAGCTTGGTTTTTTTTACCCCCGACTGGGGGATTTGGATATTAAGGTTTCCCCCTGATCCTTGGTTTTTATTCTTTCCATTTTTGTATTTTTTTTTAGGTTTATGAGGGGGATTGGTTTTATTCAATTATTCAAAATATCGAGCTTTGTGAATAGGAGAGGGTTGGATAAAATTTACCCCTGCCTATTGTCAGCCATGTTTTGGGGTATGAGGTTGAGGAGGACCAGGGAAGGGATAAAAAGGGTTAACTTAGGGAGGTCCATATTGGTTGTATGAAGTGGAGGTTCCTCCCATAGGGTTAGGAGATATGTTGTGGATTCCAAAGGGCATGTATGTTTTATGGGTACTGGGTGAGTGGGGTGTGCAAGTACTGGTGGTCCCATGATTGGAGGGCGGTGTCATGAATGGTGGTTGATGGGGTGGGGGAGGGTGGTATGGGTTTCCCCCATATAGTGGTTGGTATGGATGGGCCCCAAACATGGTTCGGTTGATCATGTGGGTGTGTATGGGACGTGGACTCAATCAAAACATCGACAATGTGTGATATTCTTGTCTTTTCTTGACCAAAGGGTAGAGGGAGAGGAGCATCTGGTAACACTGTATAATGATACCCCAATTGAGAGTAGATTAAATCAAACTATTGGGCCTTAGTGATGATGTCATCTTCAGTTTGAGGAAAAGTAGCAGAAACATCTTTGGCGAGGAGAGGGACTAGTGATTTGAGGAACTAATCTATTCATTTTTGTGGGTTGGTATATGTGTTGAAAATACTTCTTCTTCTTATTCTTCTCCATTCATGGATGTGATCGGAAATATGGATCGATGAGGTGTGTTTGAATCTGGATAGTATTTCCAAGACAGTGTCGTGGCACACTGGGAGTTGAAAGAAGGATAAGAAGGATTTTGCCAATGACTCGAAGGTTGAGTGGGACATAGCTTTCTCATCCACACACTATTTAGCAGAGGGACCAATGAGAGTTCCTTGGAACAGTCGTAAGAGAACATAATCTTCCATAATGCTATTGGAAGAACACCAAAGGTGGAAATACCTAATGTGATTAGCAGGGTCTTCTTTGGGTTTTCCTTCAAATTTGGGAATATCATAAGGTATCTTAGTGAGAATATTTGTCCAAGTAGGGTCATGTAATATGGGATCATTCGTTAGTTTGGTAAAATATAGGATATTGAGATATGCCAAGTATGGAATGGATGAGGGAGTAGCAGCCATGGTATGTTTTGGTTGATAAAATGTTCCTTGTGAGGATGGTTGGGAGCTTGTACCTTGTGATGAAGGTTGATGTCCTCCACCTTTTCATGAAGGACTAGTAGGTGAAGTGATATGGATAGTGGCACCAAGCAAGGTATATCCAAGCAATGCAGATCCTAGAATTGTATCACCAACCAATGTATGTGATGGTTGTGCTAATGTATCAGCCAAGTGGTGGATACCTCAAAAAATAGGGGTGAGGTTTTCTAAGTGTCTAGAATGACGAGGATGTTGTGGTTCCCRTATGATTTTGGACTATGTGTGGATGTGTGATGATGGTGGTGAGAATAATTGATAKAATAGGTTCTTTACAAATTATCGAAACAATGTATTAAAAAATTGCATGTAATCAAATGGTGACAATCATACATATAATAACAAAGTAATTGGTAGTTTGGTTGTTTTTATGACTCYGCGTAGGGGAATATAAAAAAATATTGCACGTGTCCTATCTGACATAACATCCTGATTTTATTATGGTTGATTTTAGGATGTGTGAGTGGGTTGTGAGGTTGGAKTCATGGTCCAACCTCGTTGATTAAAAATGATGTGCAAWWTTTTTTTACTAAACAAATCAATCCCTTCTAATCCTCCRAGATCGCTTGTGAGCGTGAGAAGAACACACTACATTTTCAAGTATTTAATGAAAAATATTTTGAATATGTGATATGTGTAAGAAGTGATGGTGAGTGATGAATTTCAATAAGTGAAGTGAGAAAATTCTTGTCATTAGGGCATCACTTGGTCCTTTACAATTGTTTCTTACTTCTAACTTACTAGATTTCACAAACAATCCTTGAAAAAATTGACAAATCCCTAGGTAACTAGCATGGTGGACATGTGAGGGCTTACTCTTGATATTTAATCTCCCTAGAATGTTATCTAATATAAGAAATATTCAAAACTATTCCTATATTGTGAAGATGTGGGCATGTGTGGGCCCTTACAATGCTTTAAACTTACTAAGTGATTTACTCAAAGAATTTGAAACTATCCTAATATTGTGTACATGTGAGCATGTGTGGGCCCTTACAATTATTTGATATTAAGTTTCAAACACAATATAAGAGGTATTGGCTTCTCCTAAAAATGGTTGATTTTAAAGGGAGATGGAGGTTTCTTCCAACAATATTTTTTTTTTTTCCAAGATCACACAAGGGTGCAGGGAAAGAGCATACTCCAAGGTTGTCTAAATAACCTTCTAGTTCCAAATTAATGTGATGTTTTGTAAAAGGAAAGATTCTAATGAAATTCAAATGCTAAATTTTAATCCATCCATGTGGAAACCAAGGAAATCAAAAGATATTATGGTTCTTTTTAATCCCCCTAGAAGTCTATGTGTGACTAAGTTATCTATGAAAGAATGAATCTCAATCCTTATTGTTATGGATTTTACAAAGTGCATAAAATAAATCTAAGCTACAGGAAAAGATCATCCTCAAAATCCCTTACAATGTAGTGAAAAATATCTTAAGCACAACTTTATGCATAGACAGACACATAGAGTGAGTAGACCACACGAAATGAAAAAGAGGTAGATGTATGGTTCTGCATGTACCATGCCACTATTTTCCCGAACCCACACGCATGAAAGAACATGGCGGGCTGCAAATTTGAAATAGAATCCTCTAACAAAGGGATAAATTGCACTCTCTGAAGGATAGTTTGAGCCATTTTTGTACCCTGCAAACACTAGAAAGTGAGAATATAAGGTCTAAGGATCCAAAGGGGTAGGAATTTTATCCCTAATCCCCATTATGGTTGCCAAAATATTGGGTTCCTTTTGTCACTTGGGTGATAAAAAAGAGAACCCTTGATTACGTAGTTGGACTAACTAAACAACACAAAAAACTGGTTAGAAGGTTAGTGGACCTACAAACGAAGGAACATATATGAAAACATAAGAAAATGATTAACAAAGAAACATGAACTAAACAACTATCAAAAAATTATTCATGGCATTGAATACAAAGAGTCGTTACCCAATAGATAATGGTCTTTTGAAATTGAGAACACAAAGAGGAGAAATGTAGGATTTGTGAATCCCCTATTCCTCCTAAGGGAGGGCTCTTCAATCCCTCAAAATCAATCTTCTACTCTCCCATTCTAAATTAACAATGGTGAATAAATGTATGGAAAAGATTTCAAAGATATGGAAAGGTTTCCCTTTGATTTACTTTCTCTATCTATTCTTGAGAGAACAAATGGCTTCTCCAAGAAGATTTGAATAACACAACACTACAATCAAATTCTTCTTCTTTTGCATACAATGATCCCCTATTTATAGGAGGATGGATATATATTTCAAAATTAGTTTCAAATTTGAATGGGGAGGAATTTGTAGGTACCTCCCATCCTTTCAGTGATCCCAATGAATAATTTTAGGGTGATTTTGGGGTATGGAAGAGATCCAATTCACCCCATAAATGGTTGAGGCCTAACCAAAATCATGAATGCATCATTTCTGCATCTACGTGGGTTGTTCGATTGTCAGTCTTACAGAGCATGCATTTTTCACATTGGATGCTATGTTATCTCGCACAAATGTGTTCATGCTATATTTGATGAATGTGCATGAAAATTCAATATATTTTTGCATATATTTTTTATTATCTGGCTAAACTGATTGTGATCCTCCTGTAATTATNAAGGACAAATATTCCATATAAAGAATATCAGATCCACTAAATTATTATTCTTATATTAAAATAACAAATCATAATCAACATACCATAATCATCATTAAGCCATGTCAAATCATTATTTAATCATAGGTGAATGGTCATATACATAAAATGTAATTATTAAACAAGAGGTATAGGCATAGTTCACTTATGAATTGGGTATGGAGGGGGTTAAGGGTAGATTATAGGTTATTCCTAGGAATAGATGGAGCTAGAGGGGTCTAGGTTATGGTCTAGGTCAAGTTCTAGGTCATGGTATAGGTATAGTTCATTGTCTATCTCATGGTAATGTTCATATAAGTACTCATATAAGTAATCTATTGGAAGAAGAAGAAGAAATTAATGTTCACCTTACACGGGATGCTACATTTCTTTGTTGAACATATCCTTTATTCACTTTGAGCCCTATCTCACCTTTAGAATACATTTATATTTCTTTGACGTCTACGAATGAAATAATGAAACCAATCTCACTCATATTTATGGTAAAATATTTTATCAAGAAATAAAACAAATTATGATACATGCCTACCTCCACCACCTTAGTCATCTATCCGTGACTCCATTATTTATACAATCTTTTCACAATTTTTTTTTATATGCACATATCTCCTTCCCTCTCTTACAAAAAAACAAATCCCCCCAAAGAAAACAAATATAATGAAAAACATATCAACACAAATCAAAGTGACACACGAAACATTAACAATACATACAAACATGGACATGATTAACAGAAATTTAGAAAAAACACACTTCAAAATCCAGACTCCCCTCTCTTCCCCCAACTTGGCGAACCCATGCTCTATTCTCCTCTCTTCTATGTTTTATTTCTCCTCTCTTTCTCCCAAAATAGTGAATCAACACTCTTATATCCTATATGCTCTACCATTTTCTTCTCTATTATTTTCCCTATTTTATTTTATGTCCTTTTGTCACCAATGCGTCGGACTTCAAATTAATCTAATTTTGATTTTAGGAAAAAAAAATAGTCCCACTCTCTGAGTCCCATCCCTACCATTTTACATTTTTAACAACACCATTGGCATGCACCTCATTTTTTTGTATTCATCCTTACACTATTGTTGTGTTAAAAAAATAGGTTCCTCAATGAATCATAATGAAAACGACACCATTAGAACACGACTCAGTTTTCAATCTTTGGACTCCATTACCATCATTTTCAGTAAACACCTTGTCATTCCTTTCCTTGGCTTACCATGCCACACCTTGGATTTCCATGCCATGCCTTTCCTTTGCATGCCTTGAATTTCCATTCCATGCCTTTCCTTGTGATGCCATGTCATGTATTTCCTTTCCATGCCATGCCATTCCATGACCTTCCTTTCCATGTCTTGCATTTCCTTTCCTTTCCATGTCATTCCATGACATTCCTTGATTTTCCATGTCTTTCCTTGTCTTGACTTTACATTCCATGCCATGCCTTCCCTTTGATATAGAATAGGTTGAGGAGTGTGCTTGGCACACAAAAATTCCCAGTAGGAACATGCATGTTCTCCTATAATTCATGCATGCTAAATCACATGCGCATTTTAGGAACACACACGTGTTCTTTTTGGGCATGGATGAGCCCCAACCTCAAGGATTTCAAGTCACAAGAATGCATTCATGATATTAATGCAATGGATTAAGAATTTATTTTATACCAAACATATTTATGAAAAAATATGTATAGGGGTTTGGGGACAACTAGGACCTAAGGTATTAGGAATGAAAGTGTTTTAAAGCATAGAGAAATGGTTATAGAACTAAGGTGTGGGTGAAAGGATTGTGGGGCCTTTAACAAGAGGTATATGCATAGTGCACTTAGGGATCGAGTGTGGAGGGGGTTAAGGCTTGAGTATAGGTTATTCCTAGGATTATATGGGGCTAGGGGGTTCTAGGTCATGGTCATGTTCATGGTCATGGTATAGGTCTATGTCATGGTATAGGTCTACGTCATGGTATAGGTCTAGCTCTAGGTCTATTCATGTTCTAGGTCTAGCTCTAGGTATATGTCATGGTCTAGGTCTAACTCTAGGTCTATGTCATGGACTATGTCATGGTCATCATATAGGTCTAGGTCATGGTCTATGGTCTAGGTATACATATAGGTCTTTCCATTCCTTTCCATGTCTAGGTCAAGGTCATTTCTTTCCTTGTGATGTACCAAACTTGCAATAATGCATGAGACTCTAAGAGGGAGAGAGAGGAATACATAGAGTGGGGGTAGAGGGAGAGTGTATGAGAGTATGAGATTGAAAGAGAGGAAGAAAGAGAGGGGGGGTGGAGAAATAGGATGAAAGAGAGTGTGAGAGGGGAAGAGAGGAAGACAAAGAGAGTGTGTGAGAATGAGGGAGAGGGAGACAAAGAGAGGGGGGTAGAAAGAGACAAAGAGAGTGAGAGAGGAAGGGGGGGAGAGAGGGAAAGGAGGTAGACAAAG
>JZKD02S1096725.1:0-13083 GCA_000966675.3 Picea glauca
TAAAGTAGATCTATGTGATCAGACGCCTGTGTGACTGTAAGAGCTTTGTGCCTACTGTAAGTATTGTAAGTGATGAGTGCACGGGTCAAGGGAGGACTTAGTGCTTGGATATACCTAGGGAAAGAGGATATAGTGAGATGCACAGATCTCTTGTCCTAGGTGGGGTAGGATCTTGAAGGCTTTGTGTTGTAACTTGGTTTACAGAAGATAATAACAGAAGGAGACTTTGTGGACATAGCCCCAGGGTGGGGGTGAACCACGGTAACTCTGTGTATTGTGCTAATGTGTTTTTCTTTCTAGATAGATATATTGATGCTTTGTGCTTATGAGATATGAATGCATGCTAGATATGATACATGAGATTCTAAGTGCTTAATCTATTAAGTATAACTTGTTTATCATTGCTAAGTGCTAGATATGAGTAATTATTGCGGTGCTCTGTGCTTTATGCGAAGTGTATTAATGAATGTATGTTAAGGAATAACTGATGCTAAGTGCACTGTAAGCAAGATAATCATAGATCTGCGTCCCAGCTAAGGTTGCAGACATCTAAGTCTTGCAACCACCCCTGCCTCTACCTTGGGTGAGACTTCATCTGCTTCGTAGGTGTTGCTGAAAGGGCCGATAGTTAGGGTTTTGTTGGTGTGCTCTTGAGCGTTGAACCCTGGGTCTTCCCCTATGCCAACAAATGGTTCCATTGCAAGGACCTAAAACTGTGATTGTTGGGAACTGAAGAAGAAGAAGCCTTGTGAAAAATAAGCTTTGTGCGTAGATTTGTTGCCCTAGTGCGTAGTGTTCTGTTTGACCTGTGAAGCTTTGTGAAAAGAAAAATAAGTCAGATCTGCGAATAAAGAGAGGTCAGATCTGAAGAAAAGAGGTCAGATCTGAAGAAAATAAGTCAGATCTGCGAAGAAAGAGGTCATATCTGCAAGAAAAAGGTAAGATCTATAAGCTCTCTTCTTTGATAAAGGTAAGAATAGTTAAAATTCTTAGATCTGGAAGCTTTGTGCTCGATAGAAGTAAGATAAGTGAATTTTTTTGTTTCTAAAGCATGGATCTAGGTATGTTTGATAGATTTTTTCCTATAGATAAAAGAAAGTTTGATATGAATAGATCTGATAAGTATAGTGATAGATATGTTATACCTATGCATCGAAAAAATGTTTGGACTAACAAGTGGATGTAGGATACTAGAAAGAGTTTTTTGCAGGCTAGTCACCATGATCTTGGTGCGCAATACATAAGGAGTGGGGGAACATCTAAACAAATATAAGGATTAACCCTCTGTTGTAGTTGCAGAAGACCGGGACATCTTGCTAAGGAATGCTTTGGGAGAAGACCTAGTTTCCTCTGTTGTAGGGCTATGGACCATGAATTATTGGATTGCCCTAGAATGATTGCTAGGCTTGATAAGTTGAATATGGAGCAAGCAAACCTTGAAGGAGATCAAGAGACAAAGATTATAGCAAAAACCCAGAAAGAATTAGAAAAGATATTGCTACAGATGAAAGATACCTTGAATGATCACCGACATGTTAGGCTATCAGAGATCTTCAAAGAAAAGGAGCAAATCGAAGCAAGAATATGAGACTTTGACATTGACTATACTCTTGATGAAGAAACACAAGTGAACATTATTCCATAAAGAACTTGGGAAGCTATAGGAAATCCTTCCATGATCCCTTCCCTAGGAGAAACAAGTTTCTTCAGAGGAAAGCTAGTAAACCTATGTGGAAGGCTTGTTTGGATACCTATGATTGTCAATGGAACTTCGAGAGAGGAAGACTTTGAGATCATTAAATTTGTTGAAGACAATGCCCTTTTTATCATGCTTATAGGGAAACCTTGGATTGATAGAGAACAAGCCAGACAAAAATAAGAAGAACAAGTTTTGTAATAGAAGAAGAAAGAGTTAAAATACTTTATGACCAGAAGGATCATGCACTTGATTGAAGAACAAAAGAGCAGATCGCAGATATTCAATATTTGCAAATCCGATGTCAAAGCTAAGAGAACACTTGAGGATCCACAGAACATTGAGTTACCTATTTTTGATATAGAAGAAGTATTATCAAGGAACCCTAAGAAAGACTTTCAACAACGCAAAGTAACTAAGACCACATAAGATAAACATCATAATGGTAAAAGCACTACTGAGACGAAGCTCACGGGGAAGAAGGCTAGGAAGTTAAGAAAGAAAAGGGCTAATACTGTAAGGTTACAAGAGGTTCTAGAGGACACTTCACAGCAAGAAGAATTGTAGAATTAGAGCTTCACTGAGATATCAGAACAACGGCATAGAGTACTTCACCATGACATAGCAATATAGCCGTTGGAACCGATATACCCATTTGATTGCCGCTCCGAACGGATCGAAAAGCAGTTATGGGTTACCACTAGACCATTGGATAGCACCAGAATGGATAGAACAAAGCTAATGCAAGCTTCATATCTGTTGCAAGTAGTCTGTTGCAGAGTTACTTACTTATTCCATCGCGCCATGCCTGAAAGACACTTTTGCCAATTGAGAACTTGAGCTTACAGAGTACCCGCGTTATGAAATAGTGATTACTCCATTTTTATTATCTATCTAATTACAGTACCGACAGTCCATTGACAACCCAAGACAGTGATCCCTAGCTTACATGTCCGACGAGCTTAACACAGCAGAAGAATTGGTGAGAGAAGTACTTTCTAGCTTAAAGACAGAAAGAGTCATGTCGGAAAGAGGGATGTCCACTGGAGTCCAAGCTGATCAACATGATTACTAGGCTTAGCATGTAGGGCCCTAATCCCCATGAGTACTGCCCTGGAAAGACCATGGACCGCGCTCGTTCACAAAATATTAAAGAGGCTTATGGAAATGTTGAAAAAGGTGCACGAGGTTACAAGGTAGCCTCTATCGAGAGTGGTGCAATGCACCTCAAATGTCAGCTGATAGCAGGGAAGTTGGTACGTAAGAATAGACCTACACAAGTATTTGTATTTGTAGTTGACCTCGCAGGGAAGTGTGCGGAGGGACTACAAATGAATTGGGAAAAATATTTGGTCAATTAGCTAGAAATTGACTGTACAGAAGCCGAGGACCAGGGGCATGAATTCCACTTTAGCTGGCTGCTAATATTGATCGCCTTTGTTGCATGGGAGCTACCAGAAGGAAAAACCTTCCCCGACCTCGACCCATTCAAACCACTAGATGTGAAGTTCAGTACCTTATGGTACTCGACAGACATGAACAAGCAGTGGCAATCAAATTCCATTTTTCACATATACTATAACCAACTAAAAGCATCCGTAGGGGGTGAACCTCGCATAACCCCGAACACTTTACAAAGGTTCTAGCCTTTGATAAAGTTTAGTGGGGACCACCACTTTATATACCTAACTCCATGCACTGATGAACACCAATAACAATTTCAGTCCTATTATAAGATGACTGAAGAAGACCTAGAAGAAATCACCAAGGAATGGTCGGCGGACCTCCTTGTTTCAACAGATCCAATGGACATTTAAGATATTGATAGCCCATAAGCTGTGCAGTACACACCTGGGCCCAATAATATGAAGAAGACAAAGAAGACAAAGGAAACAAAGAAGCCTGAAGAGGTTCAGGATGTAGATAGCTACTCTGTAAAGACAACTTCCATCACACCCGATCGAGAAGGTAACAATGACAACCTAGAGGAATTCGAACAACAACCAGAAGAAGAAGTCAAAGCTCCAAAGAAGAGAAAAGGGTCACCTTCGAAGTCTTCCTCTAAGAAGAAAGCAAAAGCGACCATGACCAAGATGAAGACCATGCTCAACCCCAATGACTTCAGCTTTCTCCTCCCAACTTTGAATGAAGCTATACAAGAAATTATAGAAAATAAAGAGGCCAAGCAACCGACAATGTACGACAAAATTGAAGCTAATCTCTAAGGAGTGTAGCGAGCACTTCAGTCTAACCGCACAGTCTCCATTGCGCCCATGCCAGGAGGAACAACAGAAGTAGGAGATGAATCAGTTCAACTCTGCAGGATTTCCGACATAGTCGAAGTACCCCTTCGGAAAGCAGAAGAAGCAACAACGCAGACCACCCATGCCCTAAAGCAAGCACAGGAGGAAATTATAGAGCAACGCCGAACTACACAACAAGAGAAGGAGGTCATCCGTGAGAAATTTGATGGAGACAGAGAAAAAATCCAAAAGGAGAAGAAGCAGCTTCTCGCGAAGCAAATTGGAATCGAAGAAGCTGTCAACAGAGAATTTCGCTCTGTGACTGGCTTAGAACAAAAGGCCAAGGAACCCTTAGACTGACAAGTGATGAACCTTGTTGAAGTTATTCAGCAACTGCAACAAAGAGTCATGGACTTAGAGCTTCAGATCATCCCAAGTACCCTGCAAGAAAAGTGCGACCAACGAGAAATAACTGCCTTAGGTACAGTAGAAAGGATTAAGGAAGTCACTAAAGAATGCAAACAACTAAGTACCAGAAGTGCGTAGATAGATGAGAACCTAACCAAGTACCTAGAATAACATAAAATGGAGTCGCAACTCCAGGAGGCGAAGCAACATGCAGATAGATTTCAGATGCAGTTGATGGCCCTATCAACTATACAGAAAATGAAGCGATCCCATGAGCAACGTGTCGCACAAAATCAGATCCACATGATCCAGAGCAAGGTCATGGAAGTGACGCAATAACTTCAACCTTTGCAGGATAAGGCATGCCAACTATTTTTGGATATTGAGAACCAAGGGGCAAAGCTACAATAGGTCGTGATTATAGCATAGTAGAGCCTAGAAGGACCAGTCAATAACGCACTCATCTAGGAGTTCGACGAGCAGGGGGAAATCACAAAGCAGTAGGTCGAAGCAGCTTGAGCCAAGCTCAAGGCATTCAAAGTGGAACTGGTCAGACCTGAGTGACTCGAGATGAGTCATAGGTGAGTGTTGGGGGTCTGTTGGCCCTTGACCAAGTTTTGAGGAATACTTGGTCATATTTGACCATTTTTGGTACTCCAACATCCAGTCGAAGAAGGAGTGCATGGCAAAGAGGAGATCACGTGATCTCCGCCCCTTTTTAGGTATTTTTGGGAATATTGTAATGGGAAAGGGATATCATCCCTTATTTAGGCCTTTTGTATGTATAAATAGAAGGGTAGGATATGCTTATAAAAAGGGGGGTGTGTGATGTAAAGTGAATGGATTAGTGCATAAAGTAGATCTATGTGATCAGACATCTGTGTGACTGTAAGAGCTCTGTGCCTACTGTAAGTATTGTAAGTGCTGAGTGCACGGGTCAAGGGAGGAGTTAGTGCTTGGATCTACCCAGGGAAAGAGGATCTAGCAAGCTGCGCAGATCTCTTTTCCTAGGCAGGGTAGGATCTTGAAGGCTTTGTGTTGTAACTTGGTTTACAGAAGATAATAACAGAAGAAGACTTTATGGACGTAGCCCCAGGGTGGGGGTGAACCACGGTAACTCTATGTATTGTGCTGATGTGTTTTTCTTGCTAAGTGCTCTGATATGTTTAGATAGATCTATTGATGCTTTGTGCTTATGAGATATGAATTCATGCTAGATATGATACATAAGATGCTAAGTGCTTAATCTATTAAGTATAACCTATTTATCATTGCAAAGTGCTAGATCTGATTAATTACTGTGATGCTCTATGCTTTCTACGAAGTGTATTAATGAATGTATGTTAAGGAATAACTGATTCTAAGTGCATTGTAAGCAAGATAATCATAGATCTGTGTCCCAANAGGATTAACCCTCTGTTGTAGTTGCAGAAGACCGGGACATCTTGCTAAGGAATGCTTTGGGAGAAGACCTAGTTTCCTCTGTTGTAGGGCTATGGACCATGAATTATTGGATTGCCCTAGAATGATTGCTAGGCTTGATAAGTTGAATATGGAGCAAGCAAACCTTGAAGGAGATCAAGAGACAAAGATTATAGCAAAAACCCAGAAAGAATTAGAAAAGATATTGCTACAGATGAAAGATACCTTGAATGATCACCGACATGTTAGGCTATCAGAGATCTTCAAAGAAAAGGAGCAAATCGAAGCAAGAATATGAGACTTTGACATTGACTATACTCTTGATGAAGAAACACAAGTGAACATTATTCCATAAAGAACTTGGGAAGCTATAGGAAATCCTTCCATGATCCCTTCCCTAGGAGAAACAAGTTTCTTCAGAGGAAAGCTAGTAAACCTATGTGGAAGGCTTGTTTGGATACCTATGATTGTCAATGGAACTTCGAGAGAGGAAGACTTTGAGATCATTAAATTTGTTGAAGACAATGCCCTTTTTATCATGCTTATAGGGAAACCTTGGATTGATAGAGAACAAGCCAGACAAAAATAAGAAGAACAAGTTTTGTAATAGAAGAAGAAAGAGTTAAAATACTTTATGACCAGAAGGATCATGCACTTGATTGAAGAACAAAAGAGCAGATCGCAGATATTCAATATTTGCAAATCCGATGTCAAAGCTAAGAGAACACTTGAGGATCCACAGAACATTGAGTTACCTATTTTTGATATAGAAGAAGTATTATCAAGGAACCCTAAGAAAGACTTTCAACAACGCAAAGTAACTAAGACCACATAAGATAAACATCATAATGGTAAAAGCACTACTGAGACGAAGCTCACGGGGAAGAAGGCTAGGAAGTTAAGAAAGAAAAGGGCTAATACTGTAAGGTTACAAGAGGTTCTAGAGGACACTTCACAGCAAGAAGAATTGTAGAATTAGAGCTTCACTGAGATATCAGAACAACGGCATAGAGTACTTCACCATGACATAGCAATATAGCCGTTGGAACCGATATACCCATTTGATTGCCGCTCCGAACGGATCGAAAAGCAGTTATGGGTTACCACTAGACCATTGGATAGCACCAGAATGGATAGAACAAAGCTAATGCAAGCTTCATATCTGTTGCAAGTAGTCTGTTGCAGAGTTACTTACTTATTCCATCGCGCCATGCCTGAAAGACACTTTTGCCAATTGAGAACTTGAGCTTACAGAGTACCCGCGTTATGAAATAGTGATTACTCCATTTTTATTATCTATCTAATTACAGTACCGACAGTCCATTGACAACCCAAGACAGTGATCCCTAGCTTACATGTCCGACGAGCTTAACACAGCAGAAGAATTGGTGAGAGAAGTACTTTCTAGCTTAAAGACAGAAAGAGTCATGTCGGAAAGAGGGATGTCCACTGGAGTCCAAGCTGATCAACATGATTACTAGGCTTAGCATGTAGGGCCCTAATCCCCATGAGTACTGCCCTGGAAAGACCATGGACCGCGCTCGTTCACAAAATATTAAAGAGGCTTATGGAAATGTTGAAAAAGGTGCACGAGGTTACAAGGTAGCCTCTATCGAGAGTGGTGCAATGCACCTCAAATGTCAGCTGATAGCAGGGAAGTTGGTACGTAAGAATAGACCTACACAAGTATTTGTATTTGTAGTTGACCTCGCAGGGAAGTGTGCGGAGGGACTACAAATGAATTGGGAAAAATATTTGGTCAATTAGCTAGAAATTGACTGTACAGAAGCCGAGGACCAGGGGCATGAATTCCACTTTAGCTGGCTGCTAATATTGATCGCCTTTGTTGCATGGGAGCTACCAGAAGGAAAAACCTTCCCCGACCTCGACCCATTCAAACCACTAGATGTGAAGTTCAGTACCTTATGGTACTCGACAGACATGAACAAGCAGTGGCAATCAAATTCCATTTTTCACATATACTATAACCAACTAAAAGCATCCGTAGGGGGTGAACCTCGCATAACCCCGAACACTTTACAAAGGTTCTAGCCTTTGATAAAGTTTAGTGGGGACCACCACTTTATATACCTAACTCCATGCACTGATGAACACCAATAACAATTTCAGTCCTATTATAAGATGACTGAAGAAGACCTAGAAGAAATCACCAAGGAATGGTCGGCGGACCTCCTTGTTTCAACAGATCCAATGGACATTTAAGATATTGATAGCCCATAAGCTGTGCAGTACACACCTGGGCCCAATAATATGAAGAAGACAAAGAAGACAAAGGAAACAAAGAAGCCTGAAGAGGTTCAGGATGTAGATAGCTACTCTGTAAAGACAACTTCCATCACACCCGATCGAGAAGGTAACAATGACAACCTAGAGGAATTCGAACAACAACCAGAAGAAGAAGTCAAAGCTCCAAAGAAGAGAAAAGGGTCACCTTCGAAGTCTTCCTCTAAGAAGAAAGCAAAAGCGACCATGACCAAGATGAAGACCATGCTCAACCCCAATGACTTCAGCTTTCTCCTCCCAACTTTGAATGAAGCTATACAAGAAATTATAGAAAATAAAGAGGCCAAGCAACCGACAATGTACGACAAAATTGAAGCTAATCTCTAAGGAGTGTAGCGAGCACTTTAGTCTAACCGCACAGTCTCCATTGCGCCCATGCCAGGAGGAACAACAGAAGTAGGAGATGAAT
Organism: Picea glauca; assembly: GCA_000966675.3. NCBI lineage: Eukaryota > Viridiplantae > Streptophyta > Pinopsida > Pinales > Pinaceae > Picea > Picea glauca. The sequence continues at coordinate 8,483 of JZKD02S1096725.1, forward strand.
CAGTTCAACTCTACAGGATTTCCGACATAGTCGAAGTACCCCTTCGAAAAGCAGAGGAAGCAACAACGCAGACCACCCATGCCCTAAAGCAAGCACAGGAGGAAATTATAGAGCAACGCCGAACTACACAGCAAGAGAAGGAGGTCATCCGTGAGAAATTTGATGGAGACAGAGAAAAAATACAAAAGGAGAAGAAGCAGCTTCTCGCGAAGCAAATTGGAATCGAAGAAGCTGTCAACAGAGAATTTTGCTCTGTGAATGGCTTAGAACAAAAGGCCGAGGAAGCCTTATACTGACAAGTGATGAACCTTGTTGAAGTTATTCAAAAACTGCAACAAAGAGTCATGGACTTAGAGCTTCAGATCATCCCAAGTACCCTGCAAGAAGAGTGCGACCAACGAGAAATAACTGCCTTAGGTACAGTAGAAAGGATTAAGGAACTCACTAAAGAATGCAAACAACTAAGTACCAGAAGTGCGTAGATAGATGAGAACCTAACCGAGTACCTAGAATAACATAAACTGGAGTCGCAACTCCAGGAGGCGAAGCAACATGCAGATAGATTTCAGATGCAGTTGATGGCCCTATCAACTATACAGAAAATGAAGCGATCCCATGAGCAACGTGTCGCACAAAAGCAGATCCACATGATCCAGAGCAAGGTCATGGAAGTGACGCAACAACTTCAACCTTTGCAGGATAAGGCATGCCAACTATTTTTGGATATTGAGAACCAAGGGGCAAAGCTACAATAGGTCGTGATTATAGCAGAGTAGCGCCTAGAAGGACCAGTCAATAACGCACTCATCTAGGAGTTCGACGAGCAGGGGGAAATCACGAAGCAGCACGTAGAAGCAGCCTGAACCAAGCTCCCGGCAAGCAAAGTGGAACTGGTCAGACCTGAGTGACTCAGGATGAGTCATAGGTGAGTGGTGGGGGCCTGTTGGCCCTTGACCAAGTTTTGAGGAATACTTGGTCATATTTGACCATTTTTGGTACTCCAACATCCAGTCGAAGAAGGAGTGCATGGCAAAGAGGAGATCACGGGATCTCCGCCCCTTTTTAGGTATTTTTGGGAATATTGTAATGGGAAAGGGATATCATCCCTTATTTAGGCCTTTTATATGTATAAATAGAAGGGTAGGATATGCTTATAAAAAGGGGGGTGTGTGATGTAAAGTGAATGGATTAGTGCATAAAGTAGATCTATGTGATTAGACGTCTGTGTGACTGTAAGAGCTCTGTGCCTACTGTAAGTATTGTAAGTGCTGAGTGCACGGGTCAAGAGAGAAGTTAGTGCTTGGATCTACCCAGGGAAAGAGGATCTAGCAAGCTGCGCAGATCTCTTTTCCTAGGCAGGGTAGGATCTTGAAGGCTTTGTGTTGTAACTTGGTTTACAGAAGATAATAACAGAAGAAGACTTTATGGACGTAGCCCCAGGGTGGGGGTGAACCACGGTAACTCTATGTATTGTGCTGATGTGTTTTTCTTGCTAAGTGCTCTGATATGTTTAGATAGATCTATTGATGCTTTGTGCTTATGAGATATGAATTCATGCTAGATATGATACATAAGATGCTAAGTGCTTAATCTATTAAGTATAACCTATTTATCATTGCAAAGTGCTAGATCTGATTAATTACTGTGATGCTCTATGCTTTCTACGAAGTGTATTAATGAATGTATGTTAAGGAATAACTGATTCTAAGTGCATTGTAAGCAAGATAATCATAGATCTGTGTCCCAAATAAGGTTGTAGACATCCGAGTCCTGCAACCACCCCTGCCTCTACCTTGGGTGAGACTTCATATGCTTCGCAGGTGTTGTCGAAAGGGCCGATAGTTAGGGTTTTGTTTGTGTGCTCTTGAGCGTTGAACCCTGGGTCTGCCCTTGTGCCAACAATACCTCTCCTCTTTTAAAATCATTTTATTGTGCAGCAACCACAGATTCCAACACATGTGTTTTGGGAAAGCCTCCCATATACAATTGAAGCATGGTTTTTTGTTTAAAACCCCCCTTATACCGATGCCTCCATTGGGAGAAAAAATGATCTCACAATTGTGGCCAACCTGTTATGTGGAGTAACCCTTCAACAACATATGACCAGGCCTCATTGGAATAACAACAATTGAAAAAAATATGTTGTATAGGTTCCTCATCATGGGAACATAACACACAACAAGAAGTTTTACCAATGTCTCTGTTTTTTAGATTTTCTAATATGAGGATTTTCCCATGAGAAAGAAGCCAAAAAAATATTAACTTTAGGAAACCCATCAATGTGATAGATTTTCCTACATAGGGCTGAACAAATATTTAAATTTGATGCTTCCAATAGAAGAAAAAAACCTCTCTTGATTGTGAAATGGGAGGCTCCCCAACCCCTCAAATATTTAATATCCTTGTGCCATATGGTGCACCCGTGCAAGGCATGAATAAGGGATTGAATTAATGGATGCATGGGAGATGGAGGAGAAACAAAGGACCAACATTTCCAATTTCTAGAATCGACACTCTAGGAAGATATTTCATACATAGTATTGATTCCTTGATCTTCCAACCAAACCCACAAAGGAACAAAATTCATCTGAGAAGATAGAAATTACTTACCCAAGATATTTTCCTCCCATATTTTAATAAGTTTTCCATTCCCTGGGATCCACTTTTTCTTCTCTTGGATGATAGGCACAACTTCTTTGAGAAGTGTGAAGATAGGGTAGCCTTTGATTACTTTGGGAAACCTTTCTAAGCATTTCTTCTTAGTTCCAGTGAAGTATTTTTTCCATACCACTTTCTTCCACCATACTATCTTCCCTATGATCATCCTCCACAACAATTTAGCACCCATTTCTATATTCATAAACTACGAATATCTAATGCCCAATCCTCCCCTTTCCTTTGGGTTTCTAACTTGTTTCCAAATTACAAGATGGAACCTTTTCTCATTAGACTTTATCCCTTTCTAACGAAACTTCCTTTGCCCCATACAACTTTGATTCATTGTGCAACTAGGGGCCAACAAGGCAGAATATTGGACAACTCTAAGGACAACTCTACTAGTTGAAAGAACCACTTTGATAAGGACAACTCTACTAGTGGGATTGAGCCACTGAGAACCTCATTGGACAAATTTTGTTTTTTATTTTTTCAATAATGTAAGACCATTCCTAAGATGATGAGATTTTTAGAGAAATGGGAATACCAAGATAATGAAAAGAATTCCATTTATCAGTAAGGGGAAACTGAAAAATCCTTTATATTATTTGCATTACTTATAACCCTATGTTCCATCCGATGATCTAACATTTTCTATTATTCACAGTGCCTCCCGAGACATCTAGAAATGAATCCAACACTTGATTTAATTTGGAGGCAATGATAATAGAGTCTCCTCCCATCAAGAAGGTATCATTTAAAAAATATGAATCATTTAAACTATTGGAACCTCAAACAATATGAAGACATGGAAGATTCTCGATGGAGCTTTTTTGTTTTAGCTTTCAACACAAATAATTCGTCATAATAATGAAAATAAAAGGAGAGAGAGGGCACCATTTGTGCAGGCCCCTGCTAATTTGGAAGAAATCAATATGCCACCCATTGACATGAGGTGTGATCCAGGGGTTGTTAATACATGAAGCCATACATTTGATGAAGTTGGGACTGAATCCAAACCTTTCAAGAACCTTAAAAAGGAAGACATGACTTACATGATCAAAAGTTTTAGCCACGTCCAAATTAATTATCATTCCTTTCCCTTTGGATGACATAACTGAACGTATATCCTCCTACACCAACACAATATGATTGATTATTTGTCTATCATGCATAAAACCTCCTTGATTTACTAAGATAAATTTTGGTAGAATTTTCTTTAAGTGAGCAACTATGATTTTGCTTAAAATTTTATACGAGGAATTGTGTAATGATATAGGACTGAATCTAACAAATGAAGATGGATTAGCCTCTTTTTGTATTAAATCTAGTAAAGGGAATTAGTGTTACCCCCTACTATAATATATTCATGAGAGTATTGCAACATCCTTTTAATTTCATACTTTACTATATCAAAATAATGCCTATAAAAAGACATTGAAAAGCCATTGGGCCCTGTGGCTTTATCAGGACCAAGGCCCCAAATTGAAAAAAAGATTTCAACTTCAAATATGGGTTGATTCAATTCAATATTTTCCTCCATAATGATTGGAATGTGATCAAACATTGACTCCACATTTCTTGGCTTTGCCTCTTCTTACTAAGTGTATAAGTTAGAAAATTTTGCTTGGCTAATAATCTAGATTTTATGAGCAGAATGAAATGAATATAGATTATTATCAAAAGATGTTTAACATAGAATAACATATATGCAATAAAATTGGTTTCTATTCAATAAGGAAATAAAATGAAACTGTAAAATGCAGTGGAAAACAAGCTTGCTAGAATGGTGGCGACTTATCTCTGAGAAGAGATGTTGTTGGAGTTACTTGACACACACCTAGGATTTATTTTTCCTAAGGTTATTCCTTGTTTATTAGTCATAATTAGTCATTATCCAGTCTCCTATATTTTAGGGGAGAATATTCCACCTGGAGAATATTCTC
>JZKD02S1096769.1:0-13082 GCA_000966675.3 Picea glauca
GTTATTTCTGATAAGTGTTTTACACCTTGCTTCTTGAAATTCATATACTGATATATATGCTTATAGAACTGTGAAATTGTGAATGATTACAGCAGTATTAGAATGTCTGTGCAGAGTTTAATAAGAAATGATTGATATATTTTTGTAACAAAAAAACCACGTATGGCTTATGTTGATAAATAAATCTAATTATGCCTAGATTGAACTAAGTCAGACTTCCAGCCTGCCCTCGGGAATTTGCTTTCCCTTGTCTATCTTCCGGGATGCCCCGGAATAGATCTTTCCACAGAGACTTTCAGTCCTTGGAAAGGTTCATCAAGAACCTAGAAAAAGGACTTGAATGCGCAATTCTTAACAACCCTGTACGAGGAGGAATGATCGTCTTAAAATCCTGAAGTAGCAGTGTAGGGATGAGTAACGAATCAACGGACGAGGTCCCATAGGAAGATCTATGGTCATTCACGACTGTTAGATTGATGAAAGAAAGAAGGGCATTACGTGCCTTGCCCCCTTTTTCCTCTATCTTCGCGAATAGCGAGGAAATCAGGACCGTAGACCCCCAAGGTCCATGAGAACATTTGGACCGTTGATATTTCCACATCCACGAAGTAGTGGATGAGTGCGCGTGGTGGAATAGGTCTGAGCTGTCAGATCTTGAGAAGATACCCGTCAGTCGTTGGGTCAGGAGAAGACACTCGGAGTTTAGTCTCTGGAGTGTGCGCAAAAGGAGAGATATGGACCATCGGATCTGGGTCCAAATACCCGATAGCCATCGGATCTGTTAGGATTTGCATAGGAGATAAACTCTCATAGGCAGAGTTAAAATCCCGGGGTCATCGGGATATCGGAGTTCATGAAATCGGGAGTCGCGAGGACAAGAAAATGGAGACACTTCAAGTCTCGAAATGCCGGGAAGATCTGGACCATCTGTTGGTGGAAACACATGGCGGGGATTGAAGCATCGGGAGTCAGAATATCGGCATTCCCGTGGACAAGGGATCAGGGAAGTCCATAGTGAAAACCCTGGCATAAATCTGAGCCGTCCGTTTGGGGAGACAGGTGTCAGAAATCTGAAGAGAGTCGGGATATTCGACATCGGGAAATCGGGGTTCCTGAGGTCGAAAGAATTGGGACATCACAAGTCTCGAAAACCCAGAGAAATCAGGGTCGTCCATCAGAGGAGGACGCGTGGTAGCAATCGGCGCCATCGGGGAAAGTCCTGACAGGAAGTGGTTGATCGGCGTTTGGGTCATCGGGATGTCGGGGATCCTGGTGACAAAGGGGTTATGCAGGATGGGATCGCAAAGTCCGACACCCCTATGAGTGGAAGCCAGTTGTCAATATAGCAGACAAGGAAGGAGGCGTCATTGTGTGGGCCAGCTGTCAATATGGTGGAGAATCGGGATGTGAGGGATCGACAGTCCCGTAGGCAAATGTTCTTCGACATTTGAAAACTCGAACCCCAAGGGAGATCAAGGACCGTTGATCCATTAGATGATCACGACCGTTGATTAAGTTAAAGGCGAACAGGAGTTGCTAGCTGTCAACGTAGCGGGGAGTCAGGATTTGAGGGATAGCGAATCCTGAGGACGACTGCACCTTGGCCTTGGAAACCCCATAGCCCTGATAGGTGATATGACTGCGGTCACGGGTATGGTGGTCATATGGACCAAAGGGCATAGCCAGGAGGGGCTAAGTCCAGAAGAGAGCTCGTCGGAGATCGGGGAATCGAGAGCATGGGAACCCTCGACCAAAGAAAGGATGAAACCTCGAAAACTCGAAATTATTATTAGGGAAAGACCACAGTTATGTGCAGAGAGCCGGGTAGGTGAATGAAAGACCGTGGATCAGGGATTGGCATTTTTTCTACTACAAGCTTCGGGGATTCTCATTATTGAGAAATCAACGAAAAAGTTCGATTTTAGGTAGTGGGTATGTTACAGTCTAAGTTCCAAATTAGCATGTCTTGCACATAAACAATAATTAATTCTTAGATAAATTATTTCTCCTTTAAATTCTTAATTTGATTTTTCTTCATCCCCCCTTTTATTAATTGATTAATTAGTTTTTTTTTTTTTGTCTTCTTACCCTATTTAGACCTATGCTTAAATTTCAACTAGGCTTAGCATTTTTTAAGGGAAATTCATAATTAATAAAATTTACTCATTCAACATTTATTTTAAGGCTGGCCATGTCAAAATAAAATATTGTTTTCTAGGCACCTAGGTTCATTGACTCACATGTGTTAAAAATCGCGACGTGCCTTTCAAGATGCACTATGTGCTCCATGGGGGCCACTCACCTTTATTCATGTTGTATTTATGCAATGCGCCCTTCAAGACGCACTACGTGCTCCAAGGGTGTCACTCTCCTTTGACTGATTTTGGTAGTTTTCCAACCCTTGGAATCAATACTCCATCAGGCGACCTTGTGGGAGACTAAGGGCCTCTAAGGAACAAGGACCCATCCTTATTGCGCGCCCCTTAGAATCTTCGTGAGCGATTGTCTCAATTTTCCCTCACGACATCGTGGATCTCTCGAACTAGGTAATTGTTAACCTACAATTCAAGCCATGAAGGGAGTGCTAGTAGGCTATGGCAGAGTTGCTACCACACCTCTCCCTCAATATCTCTGGTTGATGTGCATGGCCCCTTTACTCCTAATCTGAGTTTGATTAGAAAGCAATCGTTAGCTTGCAGCCATCAACGAAACATGTCAACGATCCATAAAAACATCATAATATACCTTCTCATATGTCACATATGCCTAAAAAGAATACCCAAACCATATACAGTCCACTCCCTGACTCGATCCGGAGTCTAAGGATGTCCACCGACACCATTGAAATCCTCAATCTGTCAAGTGTCTTTCACACTCAGGAGAAACTCGTCAATATTACCTGTCTATACATAGATAATCAAATGAGACAACATCATAATCGATAAGCATGATCATCGGAATCCATAAGCAAAGTAAACAATCATATACTGAACCTGATCACTTGCACGCAAGTGTCCTCAAATAATAAGTCAAATCATGTGTGCGCAAGAGTGGGATGTTACAATTCTATATGAAACTCATGGTTTGAGCCTCAATGAAGATGTGCCTGAAAACCCACCAAATTTGGATACTGAAAAATCATAGAATTTGGAAAATCCAACTATGTAAACACGTGAGTCAGAAAGCCTATAGATGTTCATTAATGTGAACTTCATATCTAATGAAATAAAATATTGAGAAGTGAATTGGTTGCAATTCTGTCACATCCCTAAAAATGCTTGAAAACCTAATCATATGGAAAATAAAAAATGAAAAAGAATCTAGTTGTCCTTTGCTAGGTTTGAATATCATCAAAGTGAACAAAATGTCCACAAAACAACTCTCACAAGTGACAAAATATTGTGCCAATTACAATCCCAATATTGAATCTTTTGTATGATCCAACTACAATATACATTGATCCCTAAATTTGTCGAATAACTAATGAGTAGTAATCTAGGTGTTCTACTTGAATTGCTCAAATATTGAATCAATCATGTGGAGTAAAACTTGAAAAATACATACATGTTTCAGAAAAATAAAAAGGTACCAGAAACTTCAAATAGAAATCTATTGTTTATTTCTTTCTTTATTTATCTTTATATGACATCTACAAAGTTTCTTCCTCGCTACTTGCCATCTACAAAATTTCTTCCTCTTACTTATTTTGACCTATAATTCTCAAAACCTTGAGTAGATTATGAAAATTGAAGTTTGACATCATCATCAATATATTTCCCCCTTGTTAGCTAAAAGGTGAGAAGTCTTGGGTTTTCTTGTGGGTTACTAGTAACCAATTCATTTATTTCACCAAGTGGTCTTTGGGTGACTGTTGGTGCAAAATCTAGACCAAGGTTTTCAACAATTACCAAAAAAATGATTTTGTTGTAGTCTAGGAACGTTGGAATTTTCAACCTTCCGCAAGGGAATGAGGTCTCACCCAAAGCATAGTTGAGAATCATATGATCAAGGTAGTTATAAAAGATACCAAACCAGATCTACTTTTATACTATGCAAATCCATTACTTTACCCATTAAATCCATATTGTGATAGCATTCACGTGTAAAAAGGAAAAGACTAAGCATATACACAGTATATCTATAGATCCATTCCTATCAAAGATAGTCAACCTTAAAAGAAATGTTTAATGCCCCAATTCACATCATTTCATTAGCTTTAGCAGTATAAAAGACTTCATACACCTTAAACCTGAAAGATCACTTCTCAAAATACCTAGATCTTCAATACATTGTCTCGCATAGTGATATCTAACTCCTGCACATTCAAATGATATTACAGACTCAAGACTTACTACAAGTGAAACAATGGTACCAACTGAGACAACTATAGTAACAGGCAATGACAACAGGAATCCAAACTAAAAAGGAAATAGTAACAACAACAATCGATTGACCCACAACCACCAATAGTAGTGACATTAACCATTTCCCTTTTATTTATACTTGCGCGGCCTTGACAAGTCGATTGACTAAATCAAATCCACTTTTCTTTTCCCCTTGTATTTCCTTTATCCGCCCACAGTATTTGCATCTTCTGTCAATTTCTAATCTTCCAGTTGTCGCACAGTGCATTTGACTTTGTTCATCACTTTCTTTATCCTTATCGCTTTATAAAAAACGAAGGGCCCAACAATGACCACTAATCAATAATTTCAACACTAGTGTATCCCCTTGAAGGTGGAATATACTATTGTGTTATAGCGAAGTTAGTGACTTGATCTTCATCTAAAAAACACAACCATAGGAAGGCCCAAATCATATCCAAAATCACCATCTCCAAAATCACCATCTAGATCCTTGAAACGCACTAGTTAAAGACATTGAAATCCATATGATGTTGTGTAACCTATTTAATCAAATATGCATTTATCCATGTCTAAATTTGATGATAACACCTATGAAAAATATTGGCTTCCAAATTCCGTCACTAAGAACCCATCCATCCATAGTGAGCTTATCATTTTTTAACCTTCTTTTAATTTTGACAACTATCAAAAATATGGTTTATCTTCCCATGCCACAATGAAGACAAGGATGGAGATCAAAACATTATATCCCCTTATGTCCAACTTAGTGTTGGTATTGACACTTATTAGGATTTTCACCAATATTTTTATCATCAATAATTGAATTATGACTCTTCATATGTTCAATAAGTAATCATGCACTCACAAGTTAAAAGTAGTTTGAAGTAATCATGAATTTCAAAGGTAATGTCTTTTTCTTTTCCCGATCCTTTTATACTCCCATTTAATTTTAACTCTTCCTAAGGTCTAACATAAACCTTTTTAGAGTCCCCATTACCAAACTTCTTATCCTTCTATTAATTACCAAATATACTTGGTTGAATGTCACTCTTTTTCTTGCATATCTAATTCAAACAATGGATTGTTCTAATCAAGCAGTCATTCAAAATCTATAACCACTTCATGATTCTTTAGTGTCGTTAACTCATCATTCAAAAGTTTAATTTGAATTTGAATCATGTCCATTTTCACATGCATGACTCACAAATAGGTAAGAACATTTTGTAAAGTCCCTTTGTTCATTTTGATTGAGGTGACTTCAATTATATGAATTAGTATTTCCAATAAGTTGAACATTTTTGGAATACATGCATGACTACCCTTAATCTACACATGTTATCTATAATAATTAGAAAAAATAATAATAATGAAGATAATAATAGCCAACTCTATTATTTCTAAGATGTGCCCAAGCTACAATGGAAGGGGATGTGACTTCTTAGTTCTAAAAGTATAGATGACAATATTAGACATTGTTTTTCAAGTTTTTCCCCAAATAGTTGTTTATGTTGATAGGAAATAAAGGGCTCACAAAGGGAGGATGACTTTTTTACATTCTCAAATGAGTTGATTGGATGAAGGAACAAGGATTATAAGTAGATGTCAGTGCCCTCAGAGACCTGAGAGATGTCTCCCTTATTATTTAGCCTTCCGTTGAGAATGAGACTAGATCTAATGGATCCAAGATCATATTAATCTCTCACATTATTTGCACCTAAGAAATTTATAGTTAAACCTAAACATGTCATTGAAGGAAACATTCTAGTTTTTTTACTTGTACCCAAAATAATACATGTACTTTTTCTTTTCCAGAGAAAATTACCCATTATATTAAAAATAGTATAATATGTTTACAATATTGTTGTTTTACTTCAGCCCACTGTCTATGAGCAGCCAAAAGGCAAAAATATGCTAATAAACTGATGTGAATCATGTCTCTATGTAGACACTTAGAAACATAACTACAATGACTATAAGCGTGGCTTGACAAAAATACTCTTCTCATGAGAGTAGATAAGCTTTAGGAGCTTAGCCATACACAAAAAACCACAAGAAATATTGCAGTGGCCAATACAAATTTAAAGAGTGCATAAGGCCCTCATGACCATCCTTCCAATGACTCTAGAAGATTTGTCCTTGACGAAGGTATAGGGCCTTTTTTGAAAGACTGTCAACTACCTTATTCTCTTCTCTGTAGACGTGTGCAAAAGTTAGAGAACTGAAGAGAGGTATGATATCGGAAATTATTTCCATCCAGTTGTGTAAATTTGTCACCGTGATAGAACCCTTGCCATTAAGCCAATCAATAACGATCTTGGAGTCTCCTACCATAAATAAATCATGAACCGAAAGTCTTGTTTCCATGATTAATGATGCCCAAGCACCTAAAATCTCAGCCCTCATGTTTGTGCCTCTTCCACGGTTAAGATTCCATCTATATTCTGTATGGGCATCAATCTTTAAGACTCCACCAACACCACATAGAGTGCCATTATGTTGTGACACTCCATCAAACCAAGCAAGTGCTTTGTCTTCTGGAAAAAAAATTGTTGTTCTCCTAGATTTTGGAAATTTATGAGGTTTTCCCATCGACCCTACAACACCTAACACAAGATAAAAAAATCCTCTGTATAGAAGGAGTTATGTCCTCAAAAATCAAATTGTTCCCGTCCAACCAAATGTTCCAACATACAACAGCTGGAAGGAAAGAATATTTTTTATTCTGAGAATACCAACTTTGTATACAATCAACAATCGAATTGTCGGTCCATCCATGATTAAATTTCAGTACCTTTTTCACTTCCTCCAAGACTGTAAACGTAAAGGAACAAGTAACTAAAAGATGGTTGTTTTTCTCTCCCTTATCCTGCATAAATAACACTTTCCAGGCCCTTTCCAACCATTTTTCTGCAAGTTATCCCAAGTTAATACTTTGTTTTTAACTACCAACTAGAAGAAGAGTTTAACTTTCATTAGGCAGTCCCAGGTCCATAAGTTTCTCCTCCATTTGTCTATCTTATAACTCCAAAGATTGTTCGACAGTGCTTCATAAATATTTTTAATTGATATTTGGCCTGAGGCATCACCTCCATTCCATAGAAGTTCATACGGTCTGTTCACTAGATAAATCCCTCTATCGATCAATTTTTTCCTAAATGATTCCCATTCCTCTATAAGATCCCCCTCCATTTTCAAATCATAGCTGCTGACCCAATTTTTTCCTATCACTCCTTGTGACTCTGTTCGACTTGCCTGGAATAAAAGATGAATGTTCTTATAGTTAAGGGTCATAATCAACTCCTGTGAGAGGAAAGAGTCATGTCCCATGCCTATAATTGCATCTCTTCCAATAGAAATTGAATGACCTAAACCCAGCTTCCAGACCATCTAGTGAAGGATCACCGACAGGGTATTTCTAATGTTTTTCAATGATTGTGATCCAAAAGAGGAGAAAGTATCCACAGACCGAAACCATGATAAGATAGAGCCGTGAGGGATGTATTTGTCTTTAATCACTCTTTTCCATAAACCTATCTTCATTATGGCGTGTCATAAAGTGTTTGTTGCTAAGTCCCTATAAAACACAAAGATGTTTCAGAGACCCCATCATCCATATAGCTTCAGTCTTGAGATAGAAATCCAACTACATAAATGATAACCATTCTTATTTTTGTTCCCTTTCCAAAGAAAGGAAAAACTCAGCTTGCGGAGTTTATTGAGGGCCTCCAATGAGAAATGAGCAAGTGTCAGCCAATAAACTGGAAGGCTCTCTAAAACAACTTTAATTAAAATAAATCTCCCTTCTAGGGAAAGCCACTTATTGCACCAATGATTGATCCTGGATTCAAACTTATCTATTAGCCACTGCCAATCCGATGATTTATAACTATCTGGCTTCATCAAGTACCCCAAGTAATTGAAACCCTCTACTAAGTCTTTACAAGAGAAAAAAAAGATATCTTTTAAGTACTGTAAAAAAGCCTGATCAACACCCACATACATAAAGACAGACTTGTGAGCATTGATAACCAAACTCGATGCTCGGTTGAAGAAATGAAGAATATCTCTAATTTTCTCCCATTCCTCGATAGAGGATTTTGACATGATAAGTATTTCGTCTACAAATAAAAGATGCAAGACCTTAATCAATCTCGAAACCTTTATCCCTAAAAGAAAACCTACAGCTTGCGCCCTCTTTAAAGAGAAACTGAGAGACTCCATAACCAGAATGAAGAGTAAAGGAGATAGCGGGCATCCCTGACAAAGACCCCTACTGCTCTTGAAGAAATCAGACGACTCTCCATTAATCAGGATAGCATAAGACGTAGAAGTGACACAAGCCATTATCCAAGCTTTTGTAGGCATCCCAAAGCTGCTTTGAAGAAAAAAAAATCGTAAAAAATCCCAATTGATACAGTCATAGGATTTTTTAAGTCAAGCTTCATAATAATGGCTTGGAGATTTTTGTTTTTTATGCTCTGGAGGCATTCCTGTGTAGTACCAATAGCATCAAGAATTTTCCTACCTTTGAGGAATCCCATCCATTCTTCAGATAGTGCTCTAGAAAGAACCGACCTAATTCTCTTAGAAATGATCTTAGCTATGATCTTATAACATAAGTTGCAAAGTGTTATAGGGAGAAAATCAATGAAGGTGGCAGGACCATTAAATTTGGGTATCATGGCTAAGAAAGTAGAGTTGATCGAAGTGATAACTTCACCATTTACTCTTGATTCCTCAACCATTTCTAGTAGTTCTTGGCCTACTAGATCAAAAAAATTAATGAAAAATTCTATTGTCCACCCATCAGGTCCAAGACTTTTATCTCTGGAAAAACCCCTAATTACTTCAAATATTTCCTCATTCGTTACTACTTTTTCTAACAAAAGGACATCCTCCTCATTCACTATGTTTGTGAATAGCCTTACCAAATTGATCTAATCTTCAATAACATTCTGACCACTTTCACTATAAAAGTTCTTGAACTAATTGATTGCTTCAGTCTTCAAGTCTTGTTGTCCCGAAACATTGATTCCATTTTTATTATTTACCTCCCAAATGTGCTTTTTATTTCTTCTATAACTTGCAAAATGATGAAAGAACTTCGTGTTCTTATCTCCACTTTTTATCCAAAACGCACTGCTCTTTTTCTGCCACATTTCTTCTTCTGCCAATGGTAGTTTCTTCCTATCAGCTTCAAGAGTGTTTAGTGATTGTGACATAGAATCATTCAATGGATCTTGTAGTACCTGTTTATAAATGTCAGCAATAGCCGCTTCAAGCTTTGATAGTTCCAATTGTTCTTGGATTCACTTCTCCCTGGCCTAATGTTTAACACGCTATTTCAAATGAGATAACTTACCCACCGGTCTTCTTTGAGCCCCTGTATATGAAAGAAAGCGCGGATCACTCCACATATCCCAAACTATTCCCTCAAATGTATCATCATTCATCCATTCCAGATTGAATTTAAATAGGTCTGCTACTATTGGGGTCCATGTTCCAATCTCTAGAATTATTGGAGCATGATCTGAAAGATATAGAAACTCAACCCAAGATCTCTACCTCTGAGAGGTAACAAGTAAGTCCTTCGCAGCATATACATGATCAAGTATTTTTTCTATGCTATCAAAACCATGTCTCCCATTTTTCCATGTAGGTACTATCTCAGCTGGCATAATATCCATAAGTATGTTCTTTACAAATAGGTCCTTGAAAAAATCTGTCATATAATCAACATGTGTTGTATGGCCCCAAATCTCCTCAGTCGAGGTCGTAAAGTTTAATTCACCCACCATAATTAAATCTTTATGCTCTAAAAGTCCAGATCCATCCATTTCCAAAAGACTTTACGATCCTGACAGGGTCCATATACATTAAGAAGAGAAATATTTATGTTGTCTTGAAGAGATAAGCCTGACAAAAAAATACCACCACTAGTGAGAAAAAGATTAAGAATGAAAAAGTTTGGATCCCAGGATGTCAAAAGTCCTCCAGAGGAGCCCACAAAAATAACAACATTAACCATCCAGACGGGTCATAACTTATTCATAAATATTCTTGCCTTCTCTGCTTCTACTAGCATTTCCTGAAAGAAAATGATGTTGGGGGGATTTTGTTCAGTAGTCTACGAAGGGAGGACATTTTTAGGGGTCCTCCTACCCCTCTAATATTAATAGATAAAAGGATCATGATTTTTCCCAAGCTAGGGATTTTAATCCTCTAAGTGCCCCTAAATCAGTAATGGCTGGTGTAGAGTCTAGTGTAGAAGTGCTAGCCCCAGCCTTCCGGCGAACACTTCTAGTTTTGATAGGTGAAACTTCATACCTGAATCCTCGAGACAACAAAGGATCAGATATAGAAGTCTGCCCGCCCACATGTGAGACTCTATACAACAGAAGGAAATACTCACTTCCAGAGGGGTATTTCCCAAGAAGGTCGGAATAGGGATTGGGACATATGTTTTAGCCACAGAAGGAGCCAAATCAGTAATCATCTTGTCTAGTGTAGAATATGAGTAGTGTGACTCACTATAGCCCGTAACACCTTCACTATTCACAGAACTTGTCAAGGGTAATGTTCTCAAGGAAACCCTTTGTAGGTCCCCTACAGAAAAAGAAGGTCTATCACCATCCATAACCAAGTTCTCAGGAACTAAGGGAGACATTTCAACATTTTGTTCCTTCCTCATGTATTGATCAGGGAAAAGAATAGAATTTAAATGATCCCTCTCCCACACAGATAAGGATAAATAGAGATTTGGACAGTATTGCTTTAACTTACCAACAAAGGTAGAATCTGTCGGCGATGGGTTGTCCTCTAAACTGAGTCTTGGGTAGTCTACATTACCAAGCGCTTCATCTTCCTATAATTCTGGACCGTGATGTCTATCCTCCATTGAATCATCATCTTCTAGTGAGCCATAAATAGATGTGCATTCCTTTCTTAAATGTCAAGTCTGCCTACATAAAGTACAGTGGAAGGGTATCCCCAAGTAGTCTAAACGTTGTATGACGACATGACCTCGCCACTCAATTTCCAGAACTTCCATTAAACCGACATGAACATCAACTTCGACAAGGATCTTAGCCATTCTTTTGTCAAATGACTTCATAGATAATTCAGCTAAAGATAAGAAATGACCAATGGAGTTTCCAACAGCCTCCAAATCTTTGGCGTTCCATAACTATAGTGGTAAACTTGGCAGAAGCACCCAAATGTGTCTAAAACTAAAATACTCAGTCGTGGCATTAAAGTTGTGCCGCCACCTTTTTAACATTAAACTACCTCTATCAAAACTCCAGAACTTTGTAAGCACTAGTTCAGAGTCCTATATATTCTTAAACATGAAGCCCAGCTAGCCTCTCGGCAGCGATAGGATCTTAGGAGAATATCCTAATAAAGGATTCCAGACCCTTTGAACCCACTCCTCAACTGTTGATGAACAGCGAGACTGATAAGCTAGTCGCCCGACTAAGGCACATAAATCCATGTTACAAGACTCCTCTAGTCCTATATCCATTCCCAATACCAACCTCCATCTGGCCTTTTTTGGCTTCCAAACTTTTAACGTTCTCTTTTTCCTATAAGATGGCTTCTGGCTCATAAATTTACCTGAATCAATACCAGTCGCGTTCAAAGGTTCTCTCTTCCTTTCAGTAAACACTCCTCCATGGCCTAGTTCCTTTTTTGCAATGGAAATGTCTCTTGTGTGACCATTAGACAGACCTTCTGTGTCTTTCAGCGAACAATGTTTCATAATAGGATCTAAGGAAGCTAAACAACACTGATCCAAAGGTAATAATCCAACATTGAATTCCCCATTAGTTCTATCACTTGACCACTTGTTGTGAGCATTAATTCTACTGAGCTCATCAATCGATGCAAGGAAACCTGACCTTTCCCATAACTCCTTGTCATCCACACTTAACACGTTGTTGACTTCACCTTCCATTAAGTGTACACTTGGGCAACAGAGAAAACTCAAGAACGATTATTCAATCAAATCGGACTGCAGACTGAGTCTCTTCACCGTTAAAAAATCCAGGATTTGAGAAATCAGAAATATAAAACAAGACATTGTAATAATTAGTCTGTAGACATTTGGCAGAGTTTTAAAACTCGATAGTCGCATAGTCTAGTAAAACATGTCTGCCACCTGCAGTAAATACTCTCCAAGATCGTCAGAAGCTTATTCTCCAAGTCGGACTACCAACTAAAACCTACTCCTACCCAAAAGACCCCGCTCAGTGTTCTGAAAGCTTCCTATCCTCCATGTTGGATGAGGATCCTGAGTACTATGGAAAGTCCACCTCCCATGCCATCCCAACCTCCATGAAACCTGCAACTTGTAAAACCTTCAATAGTTTTTTAAAATCAACTTCCCACGTCCTCACCTCCTCACCCAAATAATAAAACATGTACTTGAGCATACATATTTGATGAACATGAATAGCCACTCAATGAAATAACACCTCATAGTGTAAGATTTCATAAGAACGTCTCTTTGTTTTGTGCAATGTGAATATAAAGTTCTTCTTTTTTTCAATTGTTTTTTGTTCTTAAGGCAATGTGCTTTTAATAAGAATCTTTCCAATTTGCTTGTGTTGATCTATAGTATGTTTAATCAACCATGGGTTTGGATTAGCACCCATGGGTTTTCCCATGGGGCCATTCACATTTGTTTATGTTTCTTTTTTAGTTTCACTGAAGGGA
>JZKD02S1096791.1:53266-72820 GCA_000966675.3 Picea glauca
AGAGAGAGAGAGAAGGGGGTTGATATAGTTGACAGTTTTGTTCTTGAGTTGAGACAAATTTTAGTCATATTAAAACTTTTCTTTGAATTGATTTGAACATAAAACCCAAAAATTAAGTTATTAGATGAATTTAGCAACATTTCATTCACAACATTCATTAAACAAATCACATTGCACAAACATATAAATACATGAAAATGAAAATATTTCCATATGAACAATTTAAACAAAAAATAATTCCTCAATATTTGCTTTTAGATATAGCACACAATTTTTTTTTTTGTAAATAAGACTTTGGGATCATCTTGTAGAATTGCTAAGGAGTTTCGATGAAGTCTTAACTCAACATGAATTTGAAACACATGCAACCTTCTAATCTGCAGTAAAAGGTGTTATCATTGCTCCACAGATCTCTGGTAATTAGGTATTTGTATACTTATTTTAAGTTGTTGATTCAAAATTCTTTTGTCAACAATGACTATTATAGTATGTCATGATGTGATGCAATGAACATGGATCAAACATGCGACCTTCATATCTTCAATCTCATGATTCCCCCAATTGAGCTATTCTTGCTAGGTGAGATATAAAGAGAAACCTCTAGAAATCATAGAGTAATCTCTAACTCCTAATTCTATTTATCTCTTTCCTTTGTATTTTACAAGTGAATAGGTTCACTTTTACAGGTGAACAGGTTCTCCCTTCATGGATTTTAGAATTTTTAATTCTACCTACTTCCATCCTCTACATCATATCCTTTCCTCTACTGGAATATGTTGGAGTGTTAACTATAGTGACCTAGTAGCCCTAGATAGAACCAATAAGCTGAAGTGTCAACTATATCAACCAAATGTCCCCAAAAATTAATTGATAATCTCCATCACACATTCAAGGAAGCATGGATTAACATAACCCTTCCATGACTCTAGGTTTTAGAGTATAACTGGTGGGTAAGACCTCCACCCTTCTTGATAGAACTAGAGTTAACAACCTATTATGACCATATTGATATTATTATACCCATGTAACTGAATGACCAGTTTGGGATATTGTGCCTCCTGTAAAACTTGCATTTTCCCATATATCATAGCAATGTATTGAATCAATAGCTAAATAACTAATAAATGATTCATAACATATCATTCCTCTTTCGATGTCCACGACATTTTCCTTACTTTAGTGTCACAATTATCTAGATATCACTTGGCCCATTTAACACGTAGGTTAGTTTACCCAAACAAAATATTGTGCATAACCATGTAGCTATTTATATGTGATTTTAATGTTATTAATCGATGAAAAACATAAATAATTTAGCTTATTTATCATGTACATGGTACCTATTGATTCATTTCAACATATAATTTGAATTAGTGTCCATGTACCACAATCTTCCAATTAAATTTGCATGTTGGAAGCAAATCACACAAAAAACCATAATTAGTAACATAAACAATAAAAGTTATACATAACTTTCATAGAAAGATAGGTCCATATGTTTGTATAATATAGTTCTATAATTCTATTTTAGTTCAACAAATGATAAACACAAACACAAAATAGGTCATAATGCAATTTAGTTGTCAAATTCAAAATGGGGTATTACACACTAAATTCGTACTCAAATACTCTTCAAAGCATAATATTCCAACAATGAGAGAATGTTATGAGATTCATTTGGTTTGTCAAGAATGGATTGAGATTTTTGACATATTGGTATTGCATGTAATATAATGATGCCTAACGATCTCATGGGTATGGGGACTTTTGTTAATTTATATAGTTCTACTAACACATTCATATCCAAAAAACTCTAACTCAAACCTGTAAGCATGGAGGAAAGTTAAATAACATCCCTCTCAAGAAGCATAAAGTTGAAGGAAAGAAATTGAGGTCAATCATATTATTACACAAATCTAACAATGTGCATTGCATATACCTATAGCAATGACACATATTAACTCATTTCAATGTGACAGTAGCAAGGAGTTTTGATAGAGTAGTTTAGAAACTTGGATTGGAATAATGTGAAATTGATACAAGATAGTTGATGAAAAAGGGAATTACAATTTTCCACAAGAAGGTGAATGTTGGGATCTAATGATTAGGTGCATCTATTGTATCCATTGTGTAACAAGTACTCCTAGCAAATTAGAAGATCAACTTTTATTTGTTATTGGACATCCCAACACATTTTGAAGGTTAATACTTATAACAATATCCATATTTAGTTAATTACCATAGATCAGTCCAAGCCTCGATCAAATAAAATATGTCTATAGGATCATCAAATAGATATGCCTTGTTAGTCCCTAGTTGTACCAAACCAAATTGACAAAGTTGGAGACATAAAAACAACTCACAATATAAATAAAGAATAGAATTGTGGTAGTGGGACACTCATTGTTGAAAAGTCAACAAGAAACATGTGTCTAATTTACTTTTCCCTTAATTAAATTAGAAAATAAATATTAATCTATTATCTCATTCATAACTGAGTGATTTAGAATTGTAACAGAATTATAAGTGTAGTTAAGTGAGTTAATATTAGTTGTACTAGTTGTAACTAAACATGCACTAGTGAGAGTTCACAATCAGTTAACTCACATGCAACTGAAGACTTGCCACGATTAACTACATGCATGTCATTCCAATGGACACCAATTGAGATAACATGTGAAAGGGACAGTTGGCTATTAGTTGTGATTTGTTCACACATGCAGTGAATATGCTTATGAGCATGTGCAAACGAGCCAATTATATTCATTCGATTCATTGTGAGAATTCGGATTGCAGAGATTGTGCAGAGGAGGCAGGCTGTCTGGACATGGAAATTGGCATAGGTATTTGCTGATTTGTGTATGACAGTGTGAGACGATTGTATTGTACTGAGAGCTTTTGGATTAGATTTTTATATGAGATTGTTTCATTATTCATGATATACATAATATATTATAGTGGGGTTTTTAGCTTTATGCTTTCCCAGTAAAACTTCTATGTTGTGTGTTATTGATATTTCACTTTGTGCATTGTGGTTGTGATCATGGTTTAAATTGCTTACACAATAATAATAGTAGAAGCGATTATGTATTTAACAAGTGGCAGAAATTGTTAGATCAGGAGAATCACAGGAATACATTAATTTGTATCGAAATTTCTACATGGTATCAGAGCCACGGAGGCCACAGAGTCACGGACGTGAGGTGCGAACATAATTTCATTCTTGCAGGTCCCGCCTCTAGCCGGGTGCGAACTCTAGTACTGAAAACTTTCGGTGTTTTCAAGAACATAAATTCTCGCACCCTAGACAAAGGCAGGGTGAAAACTTCATTGGCATTCTCATAGGCAAATACACTACCAGGGTGTGAACTTCCCTCACCCTAACAGTGGAGCAGGTTGTGAACTTCTTGAGCATTCTCGCAGGCTACAGTGGAGCAGGGTGCAAACTTGACAGGCAATTTCACAGGCTATACACAGGCAGGGTGAAAACTTCCCTTAGGTTGCTCTCAGGTGGGGTGCGAACCTCCCAGGGAAAGAGGAAAGTGAAGGGGTTGATTTTTGGGTTGGATAACATTCGAATTTGCAAGATTTTATTGGTGCGACACTTGATTCAAGATCTAAATGTCTTTCAATGGCTTGAGGTTGGAGTATGCACTCGAGGGTAGCACTAACTACATTGCTTGGAAGGACAGGATGGAGGCAGTGCTCGAAGACACATTGACACAGATGTTCCTAAGCCGGATGCGATAGACACTGCAAATCTTGATGCATGGAAAAATAAAGTAGCAAAGGCGAGGAGGATTCTATTGGAGGGAGTACGAGACCACATTGTCTCAAGTATCCATGGGAAAACCACACCATATGCAATGTGGAAGGTTTTGACAGATCTATTCCAAAATAGCAGCAACCATAGGAAATTGGTGCTCAAAGATAAACTCAGGAAGATCAAGATGGAGAAAGGTGACACAATTCCAAAGTATCTCACGAAGTTTGTCCAATGTCGGGATGAGCTTGGAAGTGTGGGAATAACAGTCGCTGCTGATGATTTGGTGAGCTTGGCGCTCCTACGAATTCCTAAGAGTTGGAACAGTTATCAAGACTCTGTCAATGGAAGGGAAAAATTACCGGATTGGGAATGACTATGGTTGGATCTTGTGCAAGAGGAGTTCAGGCGGAACACTAGAGATGGATCTTCATCAAAGCGTGATGATGAAGAGGATTTTTCTTTGACTGCCAAGGCAAGGTAAGGGAAAGGGAAGAAATCCCAATCAAATTCTTAGTCTAAAGTCAAGAAGCTAGATTTGTCCAAAGTGAATTGTTTTCACTGTCACGAACGTGGGCATCTCGCTACTAACTGTCCACAGAAGAAGAATAACAAGATGGTTGTTGGATCTACAACTGGTGAGGCTCTTGTATCACAATTTGAGCTTGACTTTTCTTTGATTGCATGCATGGCTTCAAGTGCATCGGGATCAGTGTGGTATTTGGATAGTGGTACTTCCTTCCACATGACAGGAGATAAAGAGTCTTTCATTGACTTGGAGGAGAAAGATCTCAGAATGCATATAGAGATGGACGATGATGGAAAATACAGTGCAACTGGTATTGGTACCATTACCTTTCAGATGGAGTCAGGTAAACCATTTCAATTGAAAAATGTTATGCATGTTCTAGGTCTGAAGACAAACTTGGTATCAGTTGCAATGTTGGAGGTCAGAGGCTATGATGTTGTTTTTAGCAGTGGTATAGCCTACCTGCGACATAAAGAAACATTTCAAGTCAAGAAGATAGGGATTTGAGTTAAGAATCTCTACATGTTGCAGGTAGATGGCTGCGGTGCCATGATAGGCAAGGAAGAAACAATGGTGAGCCGGGATGAGGGTGAATTATGGCATAGGAGATTAGGCCATCTTCATCATGGAGCCTTGAAGATCATGCAACAAATATCTACTGGACTTCCAAGGGGAAAACTTTCTCAGTCAAATCAATGCAAGGGGTGCACCCTGGGGAAGTATGTAAAGTCCACCTTTCATGAAAAGGAGAACCGTGCTTCGGTAATCCTGGAGAGAGTTCACACAGATGTGTGTGGACCATTCTTAGTTTCTTCAACAACAAAACACAGGTATTATGTTATTTTTGTTGATGAATTTTCTCGTAAATGCTGGATATTCTTCATGTAGAAGAAGGATCAAACATTCTCAAAGTTTTGTGAGTTTAAAGTATTGGTGGAGAAAGAGTTGGGGAAGCAAGTGAAAGCTCTAAGGAGTGATAATGGTGGAGAATACATCTCTAACGAATTCAAATAATTTTGCAGCAGAGAAGGAATTCGAAGAGAACTCATAGTGCCTCATAACCCACAACAAAATGGGGTCGTGGAGAGAAAGAACAGAACGATCGTGGGTGTAGCACGAGCAATGTTGCATGATCAGGGCCTACTAATGCATTTGTGGGTAGAAGCATGAAATACTGTGGTTTATGTGCAGAACCGTTGTCCTCATAGAGTACTTGGCATAAGTACACCTGAAGAAGCTTTTACTGGTAAGAAACCTAATGTTTCTCATTTTAAAATTTTTGGTTTATCTGTTTATGTGCATGTAAACAAGGATGCCAGGAAGAAGATGGAACTGACTGCTAAAGTTGGGATATTTGTGGGGTACACAGAAAAACCCCATAATTTTCGTGTGTAATTGCTGAACAGTAAGATGACTATTATGTGACAGGATATAAAATTCAATGAGGGGAAATCCATGCGGTTGTCACTTGAGAGGGAGCTAGACTTGCATGCAGAAGAGGAATTGTTGGTTCCCAAAGATGAGTCTGAATATGTGGATCAACCACATGAAGAGGTTCATGGATTGGAGGAAACCACTCAAGTAGAGCCATCCATCAGAAATGGCAGAAAGCGCACCACAGAAGATGATAGATTGAGACTAGATGTTGCACAGAATATAGGAGCCCCTATTTCACAGCGCAGACAGAGACAGTCTCTTGATTGATTTGATGGATACATGGCTCTCATGAGAAAATGTATTGTGACTGAACCATCTTCCTTTCAGGAAGTAGTGCAGGACCCCACTTGGGTTGATTCTATGGTAGAGGAGTATGACTCCATTGTCAAAAATAATGCATGGGAAATTGTCCAAAGACCGATTGATAAATCAGTGGTAGGTTCAAGATGGATCTACAAGGTAAAGCAAGCTGTTGATGGGAGTGTGGAGAAATACAAGGCCATTTTTGTGGCCCGGGGCTTCTCACAGATCGAGGGGATGCATTATGGTGAGACCTTTTCACCTGTCGCAAGGTGCTCTTACATAAGATCCATCCTTGCACTCTTAGCGCAGATGGGCTGGTGCATTCATCAGATGGATGTAAAAACTGCGTTCCTCAATGGGATCATTGAGGAAGAAGTGTACATTGAGCAACCATAAGGTTTTGAGACCTTTGACAGAGAGTCACATGTGTGCAGACTCAAGAGAGCACTGTATGGGCTAAAGCAAGCATCCCGTGCTTGGTACACTCAGATAGACAACTATTTCACCGGGTTTGGCTTCACCAAAAGTGAAGTAGATGCAAACCTATACCAAATTGTTGTGGAGGGTAAGATTTTAATCATTGTGATTTATGTTGATGATTTAATATTGATGATTTAATATTGACTAGTGATGAGCAGCTGATACGCTCATGCAAGGAGGAACTTGCAAAGGAGTTTGAGATGAAGGATTTCGGCCTTCTTCATTATTTCCTTGGTTTGGAAATATGGCAGTGAGATGGTGAAATTTTTGTGTCTCAAGGCAAGTATACCAGGGAGATACTGGGTAAGTTTCACATGGAGGGCTGCAAACCCATGGATACTCCTCTTCCAAGAAACTGGAGGAAACAAGATGCTACTTATGGAGAGGTAGTGGATGCTACTCAGTTAGTGGGTTCACTAATGTATTTAGTGAACACAAGACCAGACATTTTCTATGCAGTTAACCAGCTAAGTCAAGCGATGATTAAGCCTACCAAACTCTTTTGGAAGGCGAGTAAGCATGTCCTGAGATATCTGAAGGGCACATATGAGTATGGATTATGGTACAGACAGACGAATGAGGTGAAGTTGCATGGCTTCACGGATGCAGATTGGGAAGGTAGCCCAATGGACAGAAAGAGCACATTAGGAGGGATCTTTAGTATCATATCTATAACTGTTTCTTGGTACAGCAGGAAACAAAGATCTGTGGCACTTAGTTCAACGAAAGTGGAATACATGGCAGCGAGTCAAGCTGCATGTGAGGCTATCTGTATGAGGAAGATATTGGTTGGTTTGTTTGGTTCTCATTTAGATCCGAAAATGATTTATTGTGATAATCAGAGTTGCATTAAACTCTCGATTAATCTTGTGTTTCATGACAGATCTAAGCATATAGATATCCGGTATCATCATCTCATAGATTGTGTGCAACGGAAGATCATGTTGCTTCAATACATTCCTATGGAAGATTAGGATGCGGACATTATGACGAAGGCGCTCACCAGGAGAAAATTCGAATATCATAAAGACAGAATTGGGGTGAAGGATAATCCCTTTCTTGTTGAGAGGGAGTGTTGAAAAGTCAACAAGAAACATGTGTCTAATTTACTTTTCCCTTAATTAAATTAGACAATAAATATTAATCTATTATCTCATTCATAACTGAGTGATTTAGAATTGTAACAGAATTATAAGTGTAGTTAAGTGAGTTAATATCAGTTGTACTAGTTGTAACTAAACATGCACTAGTGAGAGTTCACAATCAGTTAACTCGCATGCAACTGAAGACTTTCCATGGTTAACTACATGCATGTCATTCCAATGGACACCAATTGAGATAACAGGTGAAAGGGACAGTTGTCTATCAATTGTGATTTGTTCACACATGCAATGGATATGCTTATGAGCATGTGCAAACGAGGCAATTGTATTCATTCGATTCATTGTGAGAATTCAAATTGCAGAGATTGTGCAGAGGAGGCAGGCTGTCTGGACACGAAAATTGGCATAGGCATTTGCTGATTTGTGTATGACAGTGTGAGACGATTGTATTGTACTGAGAGCTCTTGGATTAGAGTTTTATATGAGATTGTTTCATGATTCATGATATACATAATATATGATAGTGTGGTTTTTAGCTTTATGATTTTCCGGTAAAACTTCTGTGTTGTGTGTTATTGATATTTCACTTTGTTCATTGTGGTTGTGATCGTGTTTTAAATTGATTCCACAATAATAATAGTAGAAGCAATTCTTTATTTAACAAGTGGCGGAAATTGTTAGATCAGGAGAATCGCAGGAATACATTAATTTGTATCAAAATTTCTACACTCATGACCACTGTAGGTGTGTCTCAATGTCAAAACTCACTTCAAAATAATTTCAAGTTCTACTTAATCCCTCCTTTGGTAGATGAAGGGCACATAAGAAAAAAATAGAGGGACAGTTGTTGGGATCCTCCAAAGGGGAGTCAAAGGGCCCATAAGAGTAATAATAGTGAAGGCCTTCAAGATAAGGTGGACTAGATCCACTATGTTTATTATTATTAAATAAGACTCACTATGTTAGTTAGTATTGAATAAATGCAATGGGGCATCATTAAAGAAGGTCCACTAAGTAGTTAGGACATTGGTATGATTAGGGTTCCATTGTTAACTATAAGTAGGGATGGAGTCTGAAGCAAACCCGATGATTACTTCACTTGAGCATCCGTTATAAAAATGATGAATCGATATAATCCACATAGGATAAAATAGTTTTTATGGATTATTGATTGATACATATATTCCATTATGATTTATTGAGTACAAAGGACATCTATATAAGCACATATCCTTAGGAAAAGGCATGACTTGTCATTATTACTATATTAATGATATTTGTCTTATGAGTGACTATTACATAATAATTATTTAGTACATAGTGTCGATATACCCTAGGTATATTACAAGTATCCCCCCCTTAAAAATGATTTGTCCTTAAAGCATGGGAAAGTAAACTATTCCAACAAAATGAACCATCTTCTTGTAACTTACACCTATTTAACAAGGTTGAGGACATGAGGCAATATGATGTTCGAAGCTTTGGAAAATGTTGGTGCATCGAAAAAGGATTAGTCCATACTAAATGGATTCTTTCTAGAAATATTTGATGGTAAGATGTTGAATTCCATCTTATTTGTTGTTGACTTTGAGTTGTAATGATCTTTGGATGCTTCAATATGTAAGTACAACATTAGTTATGATTAGGTACCTTTTGATACTCGTATGATAATTCTTGTGTACTATGAATTCTATGATTTGGATGTTGATATGGTATCCTTATAAGTTTATCATTCTTAATATTTTCATGATTTACTTGTGTCAACATATTAATATGTGATATTTTCATGTTCAATGATGCATCCATGGATTCATTAGTGGTGATCGATGGAATGCCAACCATCATTGAATATGTAGATGTTGACTTGTCATTGAATTGTTTCTTGAACTCATTTCTTGGATGCTCTTTCATTGAAAAATCTTCGTTTCTAATGACACACTAATTTTTTGTTACAATCAATTCCATTAAGGTCTCTTTATTTGCAGTTTCAACTTCTAAAATATTTCTTGATTCAATCGACTGGGTTAAGGTTTCTTTATGTGTAGTTTTAACTTCTAAAATCTTCCATAACTCCATCATATCCATGGATATATCTTTGTCTACATTTAGGATTGATATATCTTTACATTTTAATTTTTTTACTTTTGTAAGTAGGATTTTACTATGATTCTTGAAACAATTAATTTCGTTGTCTTTATTTGACAAGATCTTGTCAATTTTTTTCTTGGCATTCTAGTTTTTTTTGTGATTCTCGATCCCACCAAATTGAAACATCTTGTCAAATCAATGCTTGATCATTCACTTTCAAGTCACGATTCTTTTTCTTTGATGTCTGTATTTGTTTTTTTTCTCTTTCGTATTATTAACCTGCTCTTCTAATCTACATTGTAAGATATGCACTTTGTATTGAAGGTCTACTTCATCATTTTCTGTATTGTTTCCCTTATTTTTAGGTTCTAAATTCTTTTAATTCTCCTCTTTTAATATTTTAATCTATTCAAGCAACCTATGATTGAGGTTCTTTGGGTGGGAAATTTATTCAAATTTTTCTGATAATTTCTTTTTCAGATCTTAACTCTCTTGTTCTAATTTATGATTGCACTACTTTGTATTTTTTGAATTCTTGATTTGTGCAAGTAGGTTTTTTTCTATGAACTTTTAGGTAAGAATTTTCTTTCACTTTTTCTAACAAGTTCTTATTGAATTTTCTTTTGAGATCTTGAACTTTCTATTGATTGCTTTATTTCTCATCTTTTGATTCCTTGACTCATTCGATCAACCCTTGATTATGTTTTTTTAGCGAAGAATTATTTTTCTTGGTTAATCCATTAAAATATTTCTCTATGTCAACAAAGTAATTTTTTATCACTCTCTTGATATTGCATTACTTTGTTCACTATTTTATTTATTTATTTATGATGCAAATGAGTGCATGTTTCGTGTCATTTTGATGATAAGATCACTTTTATTCTTAATATATATTATAAAAACTTTAAAAATATATATATTATAAATTATTCAATTCTCTAAATTGTTTCGTCATAATGTTTTTTCAAAATATATTCTTGATACCAAAACTTACACATAGTATTCTTAGCCACAAATATATATTTTTCCAAGATAGAAAGCCTAGGGAAAACCCCCCAGTATGTCCCCTCATTTCGAGGATGGTACCCAGGGTAAACCCAAGAAAATTTAGGACACAAGGATGGTCAACAACAAAGCTCAAATACATTCGAATAATATACTCATTATGAGATCAATATGTCACTTCCGAGAATTGAACCTGGGTGAGGAGGGTATCAATCATTCCTCCCAACCACCCCAACTAATCTGAATCATATCCGACATGACAATTGGATATCGACACATGACTCTAAGATGATCAATACATGCATTGTTAAGGCTATGGAAAATGAAGGAAACCACCTTGTTGGCATGAAGGGCTCCATGCCATCATGATTGATGTCCATTTTGTATTAAATATATGTAAAATTAACTCAGAATTCTATAATGATTGTTTTCACCCTATTCGTCACCTTGTGAGAAAATAAGAGGTGCTTACATGCCTAGTTGGGTCTTGCCGAGCATGACAGTTGTAGGGGAAAGAGTTGGAGAAAACAAAACAAAACTATAAGCAAGAATTAAATTAAAACAAACTAAAACTATGAGCATATGGATAAAGAAATAACAAAGACAACAAGACCAATATCACCAATGTTTTTAGGTTGATCAATTGATGAAATCAAAGAACAATGAAGAAAGGGGACTATGAGTCCCTTCTTCCTCCAAAGGAAGGCTCGTGTGCCCTCACAAACTTGCTCTCCTTACAATAATAAAATGAGAATGATGGTGAAAGAACTCCAAGCACATCCACTCAATGGAGGGGTGGATAACTCAATGAAATGGTGCTAATGTGTTATTTCCAAGGAGTGAGTCCTTAAAACAATCTAAGCAGCATAACATTACATGAAATTCCTTGAGAAAATGTTGTTTCTTCATGGATTTTTATAGCATAGCATTGGGTGATTATGTAACTCCTTTGAAGTGTGAAAAGGGGCTCTTTAGGGCTTCATTAGGTCTTTGACTAGCCTACCATGCGGATTCAGCTCAGATTTGAGGGTCAAATCAACTTGGGAGCTGATCCATTAGTGGTTGGGAGGCCGACCAATTCAATAAATGCATCGTTTAGCAGGTGCGCGGGTTTTTGCGCTAACAACCGCGCATCGTGCGCGTATGCGCGCACGGTACGTTTTTGTTCCGCGCATGTGCGCGCGCACCAAACTTCTGTAAAGCGCCCTTCAATTTTTGGTTACTTTGTATAGTTTTTGACCTTTTTGCAATTCTGTGAAATTAATTCAGTGCCATGAATGACTTCAATACTGTTTGACGATGCTGAGTTCTTGTCGCCATGTGCGGACGAAATTTCAGTGATAACAGATGCCCCCTAATGGATGAGGTTAGGAGCATACGTATAGCCGAAATTCATCAATGTTTCTTCTACTGAGAATGTTGTTGTACGAGAGAGAAATAGTGGGACCGTGTAGAGCAATCCTTTGGAGAAGAAAGGAATCGGTAGAACCCGACCTTCCATAAGGTGCGTAACATTATACAACTGTGTACAAACGAGGCGGGCATGCCCCATGCTAGTGTTATGTAAATCTGAAAAACGATGATGGAAGTGTTGGTGTAGATAAATGCAGTGCCCTCGGGGGCGGTGATGATAAAGGCAGAAGACAATTCTGCAAAGGAATATACTCTGAACAATAGGCAATGATCGCGGTAATAAGCAACGACGATGATGTGGGCATTGATAGCCCTACCCGGTTCAGAGGTCTTCGACAAATGATAAAAAGAACTGCAATAGTCGCAAAGTAAGACCCACCATAACATGAGAAAGTGTTGGCATCGAATGTTATGGGGGCCAATGACAGCAGGGAGCAATGGTGTTTCACCCTGTGCCATCTGAGATCTCTCATTAAATGGAGAATGAGAATGAAGATACTGTCGCCCTTCTGGAAAAAGTGTCCTGCTGTCGACAAAAGGGGAATGCAACTCCCAGAAGCAAAGGGCTTCATAGAATCTACTGAGGTGAGGAAGTGGTATAGGTACATGGAAGCATTCAAAAAGTGGGGAGACTCAAGACTTCCCTTGGTTGGAGAGTATATGATATAATGAGTGGCCACAACCGTGTGACAAGGTCGAGTGTCAGGGGGACGCCAAGACCAAGAATAAGTTGTGCCAGGGGCGGGACAAGGTGAACAAATTTAGAGGGTAGAGGTAAGTGACCTGGGTAGTACTCCGAAGATATGGACGATGCCGGAAAGGGTAGATGAGAAGCAATGCTCCAACCAAGGGTGACATGGGTTGCGTGTGGCCAAAATGAAGCAAGTCACCAACGGTGACGACAAAAGAAAATGTGAGGACTGGAAATAAAGGCGTTTGTACAATAAATAATGAATAATTTTTTGGAGAGAAATGTACAAATACAGAAACGGGTTCCCCAGTGTGAAATGCGTGCCCCAGGGAGGGCATAATTTTTTGGGAAAACTGATGAAGGGTGGGGGCCCCATTGGTGAGTTTCTGTATGAGGTAGGTGAAATGAGGGTAGGTTCATAGATGGGCAAACTGATGGTGGATGAAATGGAGGGTTCATGATCCTGCGGAGGTGCAGGTAAAAAGAATAGAACCATAAAGAGATGATCTGGGAGTCCATATGGGAAGCTAACAAAATGAGGAGAAGAAGTATGTGGTTGATGCGCAACATGATGAAAGACTATCGGGACTCCCATCCCTAAAGGGTAATGAAGAACAACATGAGTGTCAAAAGTGAAAAAAGGTGCTATGAATGGGACAACTCATGTGGGTAAGAAAGATACCGGGTAACAGTACCGTAGATGCAAATGGAGGTGTGAGTACTGTAGAGCCAGGAATGAGGATCCTAAAGGCAAATATCAGAGGGTGTGACTGGAAATGTAAATGCAATACAACGGGAGAGACGACATGCCAATGCTGAATATATACCTGAAGGGATGATGTTGATGACCGATGAGCAAGTACTTGCGCATAGAACAACCAAATACCCAAAGTGAACAATATCTGAAGAGAATTAAAGATATTAGCATGTATTTGAAAAATGTGACAATGTGCGTGCGTACCTAACCATGATATGAAAAAAGGCGCCCCGGGGGCTCAGGATGAAAAGTGACCCAGGGACAGCTATGATGTAGGTGGCGGGATGCTGATCCCATGGCTGAAGACGGTTTGACAAATGGACACCTTGGGCTCCCGGAATGGTGAGTGGAAGTTTGGCAAAAGGCCTATATATAGCTGTAGGGCCCACATTGCCACCTCATTTGTACCTGCTGCCACAGTGACTGGACGAGCAGATTGCAGAGGAGATTTGGAGTTTCAGGGAGTACGAGGTATCTAATCGACGTTGTGCGAGTATCTGGTTAGTGCTCTGATCATCCTGCATAGAAATAGGTTTTCAATTTTTCGGCAGGGATGGTACGGGGGGCCGTACCGGGGTAATTAGGGGAATTTGTCTGGGGTGTGGGCCCACATGCACGGGCGATTCGGTGGAAGGCGCACATACGTGCGCGCCTGTCCACCGATTATACGCGCATGGGTGCGTGAGAGAGGGAATTTAATGTGTGCCCTAGGGGTGCGCCTGTGAGTTGAACAGGCGCGCATAAGTGCGCGCTTGTGGGTTGGACAGGCGCGCACTTGTGCGCGCCTGTATGATGAACAGGCGCGCTCAGAAGCGCACCTATGCAGTGAACAGGAACACATATATGTGCACCTATATAGTGAATAGGCACGCATATATGCACGCCTGTATAGTGAATAGGCGCGCATGTATGCATGCCTGCGGGTGAAAAAATCGCAACTTTGAGGCAAGTTTTTTTTTTTTTTGAAGGGTAGAAAACGAGTCTGTTTGATGCTGTTGATGGGTATATGAGCTGATATAGGACTCTGTGTTGATTGCAGGTTTCCAGAAGTGGCGATGGCTGTGCTGTGGCGAGAGCGAGACTGGGCCCAATTGCAAGAGGATGTGGCCAATGCGGGGCCTGAGGTGCGAGCGACTTTAGAAACCTGTGGGTTGCTAAAGTTTTTTTAGTGCCCGTTGATACGGGCACATGAGTATTTACTTTAGTTCCTGCTCCAGATGTGGAGTCCGGAGATGCACTGCTTCCTCGTGCGAGGAGAGAAGATCCCCTTCACTGCGGTGGAGGATGCATATTTTTTGACTGGGCTCCCCTTCCGGGGAACGCCTCTACTGGAAGAGCCTGTGCTTCCGAGGGATACACCCCTTTCCATGATTGGCGCACGATACTGCTCAGGCCCGGACTTTATGTCAGGGACGGTGGTGAGTGTGAGTGCTATAGACTCTCTGGCTCATCGTTGCATAGCGACGATGATCGTTCGTGTATACGGGTCACTTGCGACCCAACGGATTAGTGGTGGCCAGCTGTTGGTGCTGGAGAGGGTGGTGGTGGGCCGTGTGCGGTTCGCATGGGGGTTGACGCTGCATGCGCAGATGATCGTGCAGTTGGACCGTTGTCGGTCCACAAGTGCCGGGGAGTTTGCATTTGGCTCGATCCTGGTAGCCTGGTTTTTGGAGAGGGTGCCGATGCTGCGCCCGAGGGTTCTGCTAGAGATTCCAGGGGAATGAGAGCCGCGCTTGACGCGGTGGTCTTCAGTTTTGGTTCGCCACGGTGGTGGTGAAGGTGGCCATTACTTTTTGGCACAAGCGACACAGATATGGCGACAGATGCCGTAGGTAGTACTTCGGTACCCTTATGCTGGGGTTGACTTCCGGGGGGACCCAGACATGGTGTTGCCTCCAGGGGAGGTTTTTGACCATCGAGGTACGTTTTAGCATTTGTGCATGTTTTTTATCTTATGTTGTTTTTTAGATATTAGTCCATATGTATGTGATATAGATGCTGATACGATTTGGTTGTTGTTGTTTTGTGTGTGTGCAGATGTGGCACCTCGCGGACGTGAGGTGGAGATGCCGAGAGTGTTAGCTCATTGAGAGCCGGAGAGACTGCCACATGGAGAGAGACGACGACAGGATGATGCCGCGGGGCGACCAGCAGAGCCCGAGAGGGCAGCAAGGAGACACTGGTTCGATGATCCTGATGCAGGGACATCACATGCTCCTCCGGCGGCAGCTGAAGTAGACTTTGATGATATATGCCGTCGTCTGGAGACGATGTTGCAGGATGTGCCTGAGGGCATGTGGACACGGATCCAGGATGAGAGCTTCCTGGAGCAGTGCATGGGGGTGCCACCACCATGGCGGGCCATAGTGCAGCGAGCAGCAGTGATGGCTGCGATGACTAGTGGACGCCTGTCGTTGGGGCAGGAGGGTCCTGTGGGTGGTCATCCACCACCGCCTGGGGCAGGTGGGGGTGGGCCACCACCTCCTCCTGAGGGAGGAGAAGGTGGGGGTGCGATAGAGGCCCCCTGATGTATGATGTATACCTTTTTGATTGTATATAGGCTGGTGAGCCGATTTTTGTACCGAGGTGCGGAACTGGCCTGCGGGCATATGTATTTTTTGTATGTAAACATTCAGATAGCCTGATAGGCCTTTTATATATACATGAGTATACGTGTTTTGATAGCCTGATGTTGTTTACAGGTGTTTTTTTTGAGGATGATGATGTCTTATTCTATCTATATGCTGTGACAGGATTTATGAGATGTGTTATGTATTTGTAGCTTGATGTGATATATGCCAATCTAACACCATGTTAGCTATTTCATCTATTGTTTGATTCAATTGTCTTGGAATATGTGTAAATGTAATGGAATCAAAATGTTGAGATAATAATCTAACCTGCAGGTATTTGCGAAAGAGGCATGGATCGCGTACACGGTAAACATTGTTGAGTTGGAGGACAACTAGTTGTGATTCGAGGAATACGCTAAGGTGGCGAATATGATGACGCTGGGCGTCGACCAGGAGGCCAATGACCGCAGTGTATTCGGCTTGGTTGTTGGTTGCTGGTCCCAAATAGATGCCGCTTGAATGTAGCATTGCATGTGAGGGGGTATATAAAGCCCAAGCCGCCAAAGCGAGATTTTGTGTCCAACGGCTGGCGTCGTCAGCGTAACCAATGTGGTAGGCTAGTGGAGGAAGCATCTTCCAATAGCACAAAGGATAGTTTAGACGAGAGGTGACGAAAAAAAGATTAAAAACGTTAAAAAAGAAATAACCTAAAGTAGGATGACTACTTCTAAGCATAAAATTTCTTGAGGTATAACCCATTGACGGGTTCCTTGAGCGAGAGGCCTTCGGGGGAGGCCAAGATGTATGCGCCTTTGGGGAGGCAATGTTGGATGATGTAAGGGCCATGCCAAAGTGATTCGAATTTTCCATGGCCAAAGGTATCATGAGCGATATCATAGGCCAGGACGAGGTCGCCTTTGCGGAATGATCGAAGGTTGACATGGCGATCAAAGGTAGCTTTGGATCGTTTTTTAGCTGCCTCATTGTTCTGTAATGAAGATCGGTGATCTTCATCCAGCGACTCCAAGTTCAGCAAGCGCTACTCCATTGGAGAAGTGTCAGGTAATAGCTCAATTGCGGTGCGTAAGGTGGGAATTTCGCACTTGATGGGAAGAGTTTCCTCGACCCCATGGACTAAATGAAATGGCATGAAATGTGTAGCGGTCTTTACTGTCGTTCGATAAGCCCATAGCGTGGAAAATAACATGTGATTCCAATTGGTTTTATGTTTATTAACCGTGCGTTGTAACATGGTCTTGAGGACTTTGTTCACTGCCTCGACCTGTCTGTTTGACTGAGGGTAATATGGTGAGGCAAACTCGTGAGAGAAGCCTAACCGAGATGAGAGTTCGACGAAGATCTCATTCTCAAAGTGTTTCCCATGATCGAAAACAAGTTGGAGTGGTACTCCAAAATGGGATATGACGTGGTTAAAGAAAAAACGCGCTGCAGTGTCAGCGGTGTTGTTGAAAGTGGGCATAGCTTCAACCCATTTGGTGAAGTAGTCAACGGCGAAAACAATGTATTTGTGACCATTGTTGGAGGGGGGATTACAAGTCATAAAGTCGATGCCCCATTTACAAAAAGGGGCCGCAGTAATGACAGGGTGAAGAAGAGCGGGGGGAGCTCGGGCTTTGTTGGCGTAGAGCTGACATTGCTCACACCGTTTCACGGCATGAATGAAATCGTGAAACAAGGTAGGCCAAAAGTAACCAGCTCAGATAATATTTTGAGCCGTGGATATACCTGAAAGATGGCCCCCACAAGCGTCGATGTGGCATTCATTTAAGACTCTGTCGGCCTCGTCAATAGTCAGGCAACGACAAAGAATGGTGTTGACACCCCGTCGATATAGGATGTCTCCGATGAGGAGATGGCGGGGAGCTTGATGGAGAATACGCTGACGATCATCTCGTGATAGATGGTTACCAAGATTTTGAGTTCGTAGGTAGACGAGAAGGTCTCCATACCAAGGATCATCGGAAGTGATGTAAAAGAGATGTTCGTCAGGAAAGTCGGTGTTGACGGGGGTATTGGTGATGTCAGAGGGTTGGGCCGTGATAAGTTTGGCGAGAACAAGGGCCTTCTTACTCTTAGGTGTTGAGAAATCGAGGTCGTATTCCTGGAGGATAACGATCCATCGAGCGAATTTGCCGTTAACTTGTCGACGACTGAAAAAATATTGCATAGGGTTGGAATCTGCGACGACCTTTGTGGTGCGAACCAGAATGTAATGGCGCAGTTTCTGGACTGCGAGGACAACTGCAAGAGCAAGTTTCTCTTCGTATTTGTACTTCAAGGGTGGTCCTGAGAGGTTCTTACTAACATAGTAAATGACATGTTCACGATTTTCATCTCCGAGCTGGACGAGGACGCTGACTACTGATACAGCTGATGCTCATATGTAGAGGATGTAGTCACGAGTGTAGTCAAGTGCACTAATGAAAGGTGCATTTGAAAGCACTGCTTTAAGATCGTCAAATGACTATTGGGCATAGTCATCCTAGTCAAAAGGGATGTCGTGACATAGTAAGCGAAGGAAGCCATGTGCGCGTATGGCGTAATCTGGGACAAAGCGTCGAAGGAAGTTAGCTTTGCCCTGAAGACTCTGAAGTTGCCGTAAATTCCGGGGAGGTGGAATTTCGGTGATAGCTTTGACTTTGAGGGGGTCCACGGTAATACCTCTTTGGGAAACGATAAAACCGAGGAATCGCCCGATGGTGACACAAAACACACACTTGAGAGGGTTCAAGCGGATGTTGTACTGACGACACCGTTGGAATATGATTCGTAAATCATCAAGATGTTGGGTGCATTTTTTGGATCGAGCTGTGAGGTCGTCCAAGTAAGCGAGGATGATTGCAGCCAAATCGTGAAAGATGTATGTCATCGCCCGCTGAAAAGTTGCGTCGGCATTTTTTAAGCCAAAAGGCATGACACGATATGCGAAAGTACCCCATGGGGTAATGAATGCGGTTTTATACTGATCGGCTAGGTGAATTTGAATTTGGTTATAGCTAGAGAATTCATCCATAAAAGAGAGAGCCTCATGGCCGACGCAGTCGTCGATAATTTGATCGATGAAAGGCGTTGGAAAATTGTCTTTGGGACATGCGTTATTGAAATCGTGGAAGTCTGTGAAAACGCGGATAGTGCCCTGTTTTTTGTCGACGGGTACAGGGTTGGAAACCCATGAAGTGTAAGCGATGGGGTAAATAAACCCGGCCATGCGTAATTTGTCAATTTCGTATTTGATAGCTGCGGCCTTGGATGGGTGTAGCGGTCGCTGTTTTTGGTGAACTGGTGTGATGTCAGGCCAGGTGTCGATGCGATGCTCGACAATAGATGGGTCAAGGCCAGGCATTTCTATGTATGACCAGGCAAAAATATCCCTATATTCCTGGAAGAGGGC
>JZKD02S1096791.1:137415-158061 GCA_000966675.3 Picea glauca
TTACTCTTCCAAACATATGGAGAGTTTGCGTTGCCTCCTGCTTCGTAGACTTATGATTAACAGATATGATGCCTGAGTCTTATCACTTGTCGTGCTATTGTCCAAGGGAAGTTTGCTACTTAGCCTGAGTCGACCACTCTACAATATGTCTCTTGTCTGCATACCCGGCCATCCTGGACGTCCAATCAAGTCTTTGTTCGAAATCACTGAAGCCTTCAGTCCGATCATCAAGATTATCAAGTCCATAACCGACGATCCGTTGAAGACCTCTGGGTAGTGCAGTCGTACACTCATATTACACTCCTACCCGAGTTTAGAAGATTTTGAAGTTGTTTCTCGAGCTCTGAAGTACAGCCATCAGGCCAAATCAGCTTCTGAGAGATGGATACTTTCTATGTATATCTTTCTGATTTCGAGATGTAGCTCCGCTGTGTATTGTTCGCGGATACTCTTTATAGTTATTTGACATGGATCTATAGTGTATTTGATTGGTAGCCATGGTTCTGATTTATCCCGAGCATGGGTATTCCCGCCTCGGTGAGACATTTGATATTTTTTGCAGACGACACCTCCTGATTCCTGATTCATGGGCTCACTCATTCAGCATATCGGTATAGATTGGTAAAGAATTGGTAATGTATTTCGGCCATCAGATGCTCTTTTGACCTCACACATTAGGGGGCATATGTTATAACCCTAAATTTCATCATCCATGCTTACCTGGCATCATGCCAACTCATTTCCCTTCATTGCCAAAGCCATGCTGAACAGACTCTTCAAAAATCTCCTAAATTAAGTAATTCGCGCCCTAACCTATCACTGGGCGTGTTGGAATGCTAGTAGGCCTTATACTGCATGTGTTGGAACACAGGCTGGCCCACTACAGCCAGTGTTTACCTAACAAAGCAAAAAATCAGGAAAGTTTCCGTCGGGATGAAGAGATTTGGGTCAGTTAACTGGAACTCCCAGCCATGCATGGCCGAGAGTTCATCTAAAACCCTAGCTCCTTCTAGCTTACAAAAGAAGGGGTAGGGGTACTATTCAAAGGAGGAAAATCATAGCAAAGAAACTATGCCCAATTGCCGAATCCGTTTTG
The DNA here is from genome assembly GCA_000966675.3 of Picea glauca. NCBI lineage: Eukaryota > Viridiplantae > Streptophyta > Pinopsida > Pinales > Pinaceae > Picea > Picea glauca. The sequence goes on from JZKD02S1096791.1 coordinate 138,512, forward strand.
TCCCAACCCTTTAGCCTTTCCTCAAGCTTTAGGATAATTCAAGCAAAGCAGTTGGAGGACAAAGAAGAGGAGGAGCCCAGGATCAGGATCGAGGAACAGTGGTCGGTCTCTATAATCATTGTAAGTTGGTTCATATTGAGATTAATAAAAAGATACTTTTCCCGTCCCAAATACATGAGTCTTATATGTTTTATGTGATTTGTGTTTAATCTCTAACCCTCTAGTAGAACAATAGCATGCATGCATAGTTTTGTCTTGATTGCAGGATCGCTTTTTGGAAGGAGCAGCAGAAGCAAGGAGATAAATCTCAACGGAGGATCTACACCAACCGTCGATAAAAAGGTTAGTTGGTTCTTCCCTTTTTTTCTTGTGAAAAAGGGTTTTAGGTTGGGGTAGAAGGTTAAAAGTAGTTTATGAAGGGTCATGATCTGCATGCAAGTTTAAGCCCTAGCTTGTTAGTCCGCAGAGTAGAATACCCCACAACACTATGATTGTCTAATTGGGATGGATTGGTTGGACCAACATCATGCTCTCCTAGACTGTCATAACAAATCATTTACTTGATTGGATGAGGAAGGGAAACTAAGGAAAGTGCAGGGAATTCCTAGAGAAGTAACCATTAGAGAAATTTCAGCATTGTAGCTGAAGAAATGTTACAAAAAATGATGTCAAATATTTGTAGCTCATATAGAAGAGACACATAAAGATAAGGAGCCAAATTTGGAAGATTATGCAGTCCTGGAAGAATTTGAAGATGTGTTCAAGGAAGCACCAGGAATACCCCCAAAAAGAGACATTGATTTCTCTATAAATCTAATGCCTGGAGAAACTCCAATGTCAAAGACTCCTTACAGAATGAGTACACCAGAATTGAAGGAGTTGCAAATGCAACTTGAAGAACTTCTGAAGAAGGGGTACATATGCCCAAGTGTGTCACCTTGGGGTGCCCCAGTCTTGTTTGTGAAAAATAAAGATGGAACATTAATATTGTGCATTGACTTCAGAAAGTTGAATAAAGTGACTGTTAAAAACAAATATCCTCTGCCAAGGATTGATGATCTCTTTGATCAATTGAAGGATGCAAAGATATTTTCAAAGATAGATCTCAGATCAGGATACCATCAGGTAAGGATTAAAGGAGAAGATATCATCAAGACCTCCTTTAGGAAAATATATGGTCATTATGAGTTCACACTGGTGCCATTTGGGTTGTCAAATGCACCAGCTGTTTTCATGTGCTTAATGAATAGTGTTTTCCGAGAATATTTAGACAAGTTTGTCATTGTCTTTTTGGATGACATTCTTATATATTATAAGTCAGAGGAAGAACATGAACATCATTTGAGGTTGGTGTTGCAAGTATTAAGGAAGCATCAGTTGTATGCCAAATTGAGCAAGTGCTCATTTTATCAGAAATAAATTCATTATTTGGGGCATATCATTTCAAAGGATGGGATAACAGTGGATCCTGAGAAGATAGAAGCCATTAGAGAATGGTCATTGCCAAAGAATGTGACAGAGATAAGATCATTCATGGGTCTTGCAGGCTACTACAAAAGATTTATTGAAGGATTCTCAAAGATTGCACACCTAATCACTTCCTTGCAAAGAAAGGGGGTGAAGTTTTAGTGGACACTGGTTTGCGAAAAGAGTTTCCAACACTTGAAAAAATTATTGACAAGTGATCCAATATTAAGGATTGCAGACCCAAATGAAGACTTCATTGTATGCATAGATGCATGTAATGAAGGACTTGGTGGAGTCCTTAGTCAAAATGCGTTTGTCATATGTTATGAATCAAGGAAGTTGAAGGATCCTGAAATAAATTATGCCACTCATGATTTGGAGTTGGAAGCCATAGTGCATGCCTTGAGGAAATGGAGACACTACCTCATGGGGAAGAGGTTTGAGCTAAGAACATACCACAATGTTCTGAGATAATTATTTGATTAGCCAAATCTAAATGATAGGCAATGCATATGGTTAGAATTTCTAAGAGAATATGACTTTGATATAAAGAATATCAAGGGGAAAGAGAATAAAGTGGCTGATGCACTCAGTAGGAGGGTGCATGAACTACATGCTACAACCATTAGCATGTATCATAATGATATTAAAAGAAAAATTCCGGAGGCTGCAAATGTAGATCTGCAATACAGAGAATTGGGAGCAAAGATACAACAGGGTAAGATACCACAAAAGGTAGATAATTATAATTTGGGAATAGATGGAATATTGTTGCACAAGAACATAATTTTTGTTCCAAATCTATAGGACTTGAAACATATGATTTTGCATGAAATTCATAATGTCCCTTATGTAGGGTACCCTGGATATCATAAAACTGTGGCAGCGATCAAGAGCCATTACTTTTGGCCAGGTATGAAGGGAGAGATCGTTGAATACATCGCTAGATGTATGGAATGCCAGAAAGTTAAAGATGAGCATAGGCACCTAGCAAGGTTGCTGCAACCTTTGCCCATTCCTGAATGGAAGTGGGAAGTGGTGACAATGGATTTTATTACGGGATTTCCCAGAACAGGCAAGTTGCATGATTCGATCATGGTAGTGGTGGACAAGCTTACAAAGGCAATAGATGTTGTTGATATTTTCATGAAGGAAGTGGCATGATTGCATGAAATTCCTGAAACAATTGTTTCCGACAGAGACCCGAAATTCACCTCGAATTTATGGAAAGGATTGTTCAAAGGATTCGAACGAATCTGAAATTTAGTAAAACTTATCATCCTGAGTTTGATGGATAGACATAGAGGGTGAATAGAGTGATAGAAGACATACTAAGAATGTATGTGATTGAAAAACCATCGAAATGGGAAGACTACCTGCACTTGGTAGAATTCGCTTACAACAATGGGTATCAGGCATCGTTGAAGATGAGCCCATTTGAAGCACTTTATGGAAGAAAGTGAAATACTCCAGTGAGCTGGGATAATCCAACCGATAGGATAGTAGTTGGGCCAGAGTTTCTCAAGGAGATGGAGGACCAAATGATAAAAATTAAGCAGAATTTAAAAGCTTCCCAAGACAGGAAGAAACGTTATGTCGATAAGAACAAAACCCATAGAGAGTTCAAAGTGGGTGATCATGTTTTCCTGAAGGTGAAAGCTAATAGCAGTTCCCTGAAGTTGGGAAGCTGCACCAAGTTGGTAGCCAAATTTTGTGGGCCATTTGAAATCCTAAAGAGGATTGGCCCAGTTTCTTATATGATTTCATTTCCTACATCTATGTTTGTTCATAATGTATTCCATGTATCATTGCTAAATAAATATATACTTGGTGCTAATAATGTTAATGATTGGAATGTGATTCAGGTGGAGCAAGAAGGTGCTTTTCAAGTGCATCTGGTGTGCATTATGGACCAGAAAATCAAGCAGCGCTGGAATCGAGCCATAGGTCTTGTAAAGGTCCAATGGAACTAGTACGGTCCTGAGGACGCTACTTGGGAGCATGAGGATGCAATGCAGACAAACTACCCACATCTTTTTGAGGACTTTTGAAAATTTTGTTGTATATGGGTATATGATGCATTGAGGACAATGCATAAATAAGGGGAGGGGATTGTAATATCCCTCGGCCAAACCCAATTGTAAATGTAATGTAAGTGTACTTAAGATGGTGAGTTGTTTTGACATCATTTTTGTAATGCACCTTTCATGGCATAGTGCGCGCATGCACTGCGCAGTAAAATGATGTAGTGTGCACATAACCGGATATCGCGCGCAGTAACTAAAGTGCGCACAGTATGGGGGTCAATGAACCTCGTGTGTATGATATGTATTATAGGCTGGTGAGCCAGTTATTATAAGCTGGTATGCTTATGTTTTGGAATTAGGCCAGTGCACCTAGATGTTAAAGGCCAGTGCGCCTATTTTGTATATGTCTCATGATTAATATAAAATACATCGTTGCACACAGACCGCCCATGATAAAAGAGATGGGGGACTAAACTTCACCAGTTAGGGAAAGGGAGGGCGAAAGGGCTAAGCTAGAGAGCTTAAGCCAAAAAATAATATTATATTAATATTTCTTAAAACATAAAGTATGTATAATTATTTTATCCTAAGTTCTAAAGTTGGGGACAAGTGGACCAAAGTAGCTTCCAACATGACAAGTGTCAAGTTGGGGACATGCATACATATCGTGGGGACTTAGCTCTTTGGACACCTTGAACATCATTATGAAGAACATCCTTACCATCATTCTCATGATGATTCTTACGATCATATTGCCCATGATTCCTGCCATCATTCAGTCATCCAGTCAATGATTCCATGACCATGTTCACTCAGGCAATCTGTTATCCTTCAGACATTCATTTCATAGTATCTGAGCCTATTTCCTTAACCATTTTATGGTTGGTGTACCTGGTTAGCTTGGGAGCGGGATTGACGAAGCGGGTTGTCAGGCCGCAAAAAAATGAAGAGGCGGGTTGTCAAGCCCGTGAGAAATTCTATGAGCGAGAGAATTGCTAAGGAATTGATTTCATGAAGGTGCTAAAATGAAACTATAGTGCTCTGAGACTTCTTTTCCGACCTATTGTTGAAGCCCTGGAAGGGAAGTGGGGCAATCGAGGGACTATTGAGCAGAGAAGGGGTACACTTCCTTGGGTGGGACAAGCATGTGGGGAATGAGAGGTTGTAGGTTGTTACTTGAGTGAGCACCTGAGACAAAGTCTTTCATGTTATCTATGAGCCTTTATCTTGGTTAGGAATCCCTTTACTCGGTTGGAGTTTAGTCCCAGCTTGGGGGTGACTCACTATTGAGAGTGATGAAAATTGTAGTCTAAGGCTGAGAGGTTCGTGGATGGTCTGTACGTAGTTGGTGACAATATTTCAAATAAAAGTACCAATCATGTGATAAATTTACATGCTGCATTGTTATTTACGTTCTTATGTTACAGTTTATCATATGTGTGATTATAAATGTCTGTATGTTCATGGGTATTTCCCTATATATGCTGCATGTCTGTGTTTACTGTTATTTCAGTATGAAATCGTATATTTACAGAACGTAATTGTTTTTTTACGTTATATGTAAAGTTTTCGCAAGAGTGTTGTATATGTATGTTATAATTGCATGCAGTTCGAAGAGAAAATTTATATTGCATAGCTCAGTTGAATACTAGGTATGTTACAATATGTTCTGCAGTGAGAGAACGAAAGTGTTCCCTCGTGTAGCATGGCGTTTGTAGGCTAGGAATGTTACAAAGATGGTTTCATAGCTAATTAAAGCATCTGAGGAGTGGCATGCCCAGCCAGTGTGAGGCCAAGGATGTTACAGTATGGTATCAGAGCTTTAGTTCCAACACTGAGCCTGGATGGGCTGGAAAGGTTCAGTTGAAGTGAATATTCACAAGAGATTAATTTCAAAGTGACCAAATTTCAAGTCACAGAGTGTCCATGGAAACTGTTGGTGTGCAGGTGTGAGCGGTAAATTGTGGCGCCGCATGGAAGAATATTATGTGCAAATGCGCAAGTTGAATTTAGTATTTGCGTGGTGAGCACACACATAGTAATGTGCACATGGTGTGCGCAACATTGCAAAACACAGAGTAGTTGGTTGGTGCGCGCATAGTATGAGTATAAGTTGTCTCGCAATAGTGTATTCGATGGTGCATGCAAATTATTGTGCGTGGTGAGGCATATTGAACTTCGGCATGGTGCAATGCATAGGGAGAAATGCATGTGGAATATCAGTGCAAGAACCAAAAATGTGTGCAGTGGATATTGGCGCACATCGCAAAAGTAGTGTGCGCAATTTATTGACGTGAAAAAGAGGAAATGCATAGGGGATATAGGTGCGCAGAAGCATGATTTACCTTGTAGTGTTGTTGTGCACGATAAATATGGGTGTATAGGTTGAATTTTTGTGCGTGCGGAGTCATTTGGAAGGCAATGAGTCTGAGTTAACAGAACATTTGCATGATGTTAGAGAAAACACACACACACACACACACACACACACACACACACACAACCGCATCAGAGCATTATTTAAAATTAATTCAGAGTTGGTTTGAGAAGAAATAAATATACCCTAAATTGCTAAGTGGAGAGAATTTTAGAAATGAATTCTGAGTCTTACATTCATCCGATTTAGACATTTGGAAGAGAAATCTAAGCTTACAAGAAAATCATACTATGAAAGAAAACAAGACTCATAACACCACCAGTTAGAATATTGTAATAAACAACCCAAAGTCTGTTTCTGCATTTATATAATCGTATTATTCCCAAAATTACAAAAAAGGAAATGATAACAGTTATCATATTGTAAAAGGACCATTTAAGAACATGCCTATCATATCTGGAGCCCCTTACCTCTACTACCCCCTGTTCCAGAAATTGTTGAAATGTAATTTTATTCGAGGACTCATTTCAGCTTAGCGATCTCTTCCTTTAAAGAATCTAACCATACCAGTTGATTCTCTCCAACACTTTCAGCCATTTCAGCTGTGGTTTCCTTCTTCTATCGCTTGCTCCTTTTATTCTTAGAATCTAAAATTTTACCATCAAACACTTTCCAAAATTTTACATTGTTTGGCAAGGAGGATCTATATTTCACTTGGATTTCATAATTAAGCTTTGTTGGCAAAGGTGGATTGAAGGTACTAGCTGAAAAAACTAATGAATCAACAAGTTGATTCATGGCTCTAGGGATATATGAAATATTGAATGCAAGAAAATAATCAATTAGATTCAATACCTCATCTCTGTATGCCTTAAGCCTGACATGTTTGGCTTGAAAAGTATTCTTGATTTGTTGGATTATCAGATTAGCATCTCCAAATACTTTCATCCCCTAAACATTCATATCCTTAGCAGTGTTTAAGCCCAAGACCAAGGCTTCATACTCTGTTATGTTATTTTTCACTTCGAAATCCAATTTGAAGGATAAATGAATTGTTTCTTTGGAAGGTGAAACAAAAACAACACCTGCTCCTGCAGACTCTCTTGAACACACACCATCAAAGAACATGATCCATATAGGAGTGCTTTCCACTTCTGAAGATTGGCAATTAGGCTTTATGAGCTTCAAATATGATGACTGAGAATCATCAATCTGAAGTATACAAGACCCCAAAACTATGTCAACTGAGTATATGGGATGATTAGTAGGCTCCTTCTCATCAATGATAATATAGGCTAATTGAGATTCCCTATACAACCTCCTTTGTTCTCCTCCAAAAACTGGGACAATTTCCTAAGAAAGGTCATTTTGCAAGGTGCCCCCTGGCCTCTTTATCCATGCTCTAGATAAAAGCATACCAAATTTAGGTGGCACATAAGCTACCACAATGTCCATCACCATGCTTCTCATGGGTAAATGGGATAAATAAATTGCTAAATATTTTATTAAACCAAGGAACTTAACCTTCCTAGAGTCAAATGAAAATAAATCTTGACAAGACTTGGTAATATCTAAACCCAATTCATCCATAACTTCTTTTGGCATGAGGTTATGAGAATCTCCTGTGTCTAGATGGAAATTATGTAGAATTTTATCATGGATGTTCGAGGAAACATAGAAAGGTGGAGAGGTTTCCTCACGATCTTCAACCATTGGAATAAGGAAAATAGCAGGCTTATCATCTTGGAGGTTTACAACATCAACAAGTGGGAATGGTTTTAGGCTCAAGGGATTTTAGGATAGTTTGTTTGAAGGTATCACTCTTCATTAACTCCATGAGGGGTATGGGGATTTTAACCTTCTGAATTTCTAATTCAAATCTAAATGAGAAAGGGATTTTGTCAAGGTTTCTTACCTCTTGTACAAGAGATTTGAGAAGTACTTGATTCTTTGTTTGAGATTGATCTTTGATTGGTTGTTGTTTTTCAGGGGAAACAATTTTCTTGCGAGGAGCTTGCTCATCTTGTTTTCTATTACTTTGTTTAGATCTCAGATTATACCTATTCTGATCATCATCTTGACAAATAGATCCATTATTTGAGTCTTGATTAGCTTGCTGACTAATCAAATCTTGTTCATAAGTAGATTGTGTCAACAAATATGCATCACCTTTATCTCCCAAACAATGAATCTAATCATCTTCTTCTGGATGATATTCCTCCATTACTGTGTTTTAAAAGGGGGCTTTAATATTCTGATCCTCATTAGCATTTATATTCCTTTGTAAAATCTGATGTGGATCATTATTTATTCTATAAGGATTTGGATTTCGAGGAATAAAATCATTAGGATCTCTACATTTTGCAGTATGCTTTTTCTCAATCTTCATCTTGGACAATTATGAATTCAAAGATTCAATCATCTTAGCCATATTTTCAATGTTAGGATCAACACTTGATGATGAGGCTTCTCCTTTTTGTTTTCTCCTATCTCCTCTATCTTTCAATTTATCTGCAGCAAGGATATTATATTCCACTTCAAGTGTTGCATCTTGCATATCAGCTAATGTAACAAACCTCCTTTCTCTTAACAACAAACAAAATTCAACATCAAAAGAATCATCATATGTGATTTTCCAGAGGTAGATGTAGGCTTGATTTCAGATGGGATATTTCTATACATCCGGTTAAATTTCTTGGTAAAGTCTAACACCGATTGACCGATCTCCCTTCCCAAGTTCCCAAACTTTGTAATGTAGTAAAAAAAATCCTTCTTATCCCCCCATTGTTTTATGAAAGTATCATAAAAAACTTCAATACCTGTTATAGATCCTGGGGTTAATTCTCTAAACCACCTCCTGACCTCTCCATATAAGCTTTGCACAAACACTCTCATACATACATCCTCCTGTGTGATATTTAAGTTATTAGAATAACTATAAAATAATTCAAGATGCTCTTTAGTTGTGACCTCTTCTTTCCCTGAAAATTTTGGCATATACTTTTGATAGTCTCTAGTAAGAATTTCATTTAAAGGATTTGGAAATACTAATGGGGCATATCTAGCAGCTAGAATTATTTCCATATTAGTGAGATTTTGAGGTGTTGCTTCCAGAATAACAATAGATGTAGATGTACTGGAATTTTGGATCACTAGGGATTGAGATGAGGCTGATACTGAGGACGAAGGTGAGGTAATGAGAGGAGAAGGTATTTTTGGGCTTGCAATGGAATAAGGGAAATAAGAATCTCTGTAAAATCCAGACAATAACGTGGCAAGGGTTTCTTCTCCTTTTATAGACAATTCATGTAAGAAAAGCTCAACTACAGGAAGATTTGTATGAATGTAGGCTGAATTTGGTTCAGTTTCATATTGAGAAGATTCTTCAAAAGATGAACACAAATCTTCTCCAACAAATGGTGAAATATCTTCTTGAGTAAGATCAGAAGATCCTTGAACTTATGAAACTAATTTTTCAGTATCAACATTTGGGGTTATAGCTTCAACAAATGTTGGTTTTATTAGTGGATTTTCTGGAAAAGACACAGAGGGATTTCTAGAGATACCTGAACTTGAAGATCCCTTCTGTAATTCTTTTCCTTCTTTGATGATCCTCTCAGTATCAGTTACTGGATCAGTTAGTGGCTCTTGAGGATTTGTTTGAGTATGTGCCTTCTTAGGAGCCACAATGTACCAATGGAGTCGCCAGATATAAGATTACAACCAAAATAATGATACCCAACCTTTGTCTATCATCAAAAGTTGGGACTATGTCATATCCCAGGGAAATTGTTTTCACACTCTCCTCGGAAACGATGCCAATTTTTTTATCTCTCTAGGAGTCTCTTTAGGTTGTAGATCAAGAGAGCCTGGTAACTTAATCATGTATTTAAATTGGATCAAATATGAATAACTCACACACTCATTCCTTCACTCAAGTAAATTTGAACATATCTAGACAGAATAAGGCCTTCAAGAGATATTGATCAAATGGTTTATATAATTCATATGGATGGAGAATGCTAACTGTATCAACAACATTACATATATTGAAAACACATGTAAAAGGTTGAATATAACCAACAAAAGGCTTGTTATCCTTTGTTTACTAATGCAAATATAATATGGAAATCATCAATTATTAAATAATCAAAGAACTGAACATAAGATTCAAATCAAAAGTACCAAATAAGAAAGAGAGACAGTGATCTGAGTAATATCAATGAAAGAGGCTTATCATTCCAGAATATATATCAAGGTTTTTTTACAACAAACGAGTACAATAGAGTATTCAATCTTGAACCCTTTACAAATATGCCTCAATGGGCTTAAATAAGTCTTACAAACTTGACTAAGATCCTCAAAAGATGGATCTCAATGACACCTATTAGATCGAATCTAAACTAATACAGCAAGATAGGATGAGATCCTATTTATAAGGGATAGGTATCCCATCTGAATTCCAAAAATTTAGCTCCACTTGAGCTACATCATGGCTTGTGGAATTCCTTCACTCATCTATCTGACACCTAGATAAATGATTCATCTAATAGAGCATATTTTCATTCATACAAAAATTGATTGCCTTGAGTTTTAATGATCTCACCTGTGTTTGATTCATATCTGGAGGAGTTGCAAGGGTCTGCAAAAAATGTATTATACTGTTCTACCATTCACAAGAAGATAATTTTGCTGAAACTAGATAATCATGACTGTACCTTTCAACATAAATTTCAGATTGTGCATCCTCTGCATTTATGCTAATAAAATTAATACCCAACACCTCACAATTCTCCTCAGTAAGAAGCTTTGACAAACCCTAACCCTTTATCAATTTAGTTTTCTTGATATCAATGTCAAACTCAATGAGTTTGGCAATCCACTTGGCTCTTTTACAATCTATATCTGGTTGAAGGAGTATGTTAGGACCCAAAAATGTCCCTTTTTCACTATATATTTTTCCCTTTCAACCTTATCATTTCTATGCTAAATTCCTACTTTAATGCTTGCTAAGACCCTTTTTCTCAAGGTATAAATCATTGATCTTTCTTTGATATTATTATTTATTAAACACGTTGGATTGGCAGTATTTCTCATATTTTACCCATAAATGTGCAACTAATGATCAAAATGTGTATAACGACCAAGACTTGAAGAAAGATCGTTGTTGTTACACCAATTGTTACAGCTGTGCGCTAGTCCTTCATGTTGTTACACGACTACAACAGCTGCGCACCTTTCCTGGAAGTTGTTACACTTGCTGCAATAGATGCCCACTGATCCTGGAAGTTGTTACACCGACTACAATATATGTGCACCAATCCTAAAAGCTATTACACTCACTGCAATAGATGACCACCAATCCTAAAAGTCAAATCCTGAAGATTGATCCTCTGCTATTACACATTTTGGCTCACGCTGATTCTTTCTCCAGATTTGGTGAAGATGACAGATCTATTGTATCTTGTGAATAGCTTGAGAATCTGGGATTCCAAAAGATGTTCTGAGTCTATTCTAATTGGATGAATCTATCTTTAAATAGAAGATCTTTTGTAATCATTGGTACCAAAGATTAGCTGTGGAAATGTGAAGTAAAGTGAAGCAATTTTTAATTGAACATTTTTTGCGATTTTAATAAAGAAAGTGATTTTCGTTTCTCCAATCTACTGTAATATTTTTGAGTGGATTCAGTGAGAAGGAAAGGGCCCACCTTCCTCATAGACTCCCCTCTGTTTTGAGTTTTAGATTAGCTACTTTGATTTGTGTGATTAATCTGTTTAGCATTCGTAGAGTACAATTGTTGTTACAGTTCAGTCCCTTCCCATCTAATGTGCATCAATGTGTCTCATGAGAATTAGAAGTCAAATCTTGTATGTTGTTGGAGAATTGTATTTCTGCACTAGGTAAAACTTTGTTTTTAAGCAAAAGTAATTAGAAGTGTGAATTTCCTTCCTCCAATTAAAGTAGATTTATTTTCGGCAATTAGCACAGAATTCCCTTCTACAAGAATAAAATAGAAAATTAGAATAAAACAGATAATCCATGATTCTTATACACTCATCAATTTAGATTTCAATTATGCAAGTGTGATTCCAATTTTGCAACAGTAGATTAGAACTCCAGCTGTGTCAACAACTTGTGTTAGTGTTCAGTTTTTCAAAACTCAGTTTCTTTCAATACTGCAACTTGATTAGTGTTTGCTTTCGTCAATCTAGCATAGACTGTGCACAATTATCTTGCAATAACAAAACTTCCCTTGGTTTGACAATTTATATTGAACACCTTAATTATCTATTTATTTAGACAATTAAAGTGCCCAACATTTTGGCGCCATTGCCGGGGAAGGTAATTAGAGATTCTTGTAAGAACATTAGTTTTATTTTATTAGGAATGATTAGTCTGCATGAATCAAGGAACAAGAGGACATATCCCCCAAAATACTAACCCTACAGGTACCAGAGGATGTGGAGGAAGGAACCCTACACTAGGAAGACCAACCTTTTTTGATGAGATTATAGCCAGAGCAGATTCTTCTTCAGGATCTATCTTTCGCCATTCAAATCCTCCATGAAGACATATTCCTTAGTCATCAGAATTACCCCATTTTGAGACATCGTTTTCATCAGGGGCTGAAGCTGAAGATTTTTCACCAACAAATCAATAAGCAACATTGGACAATTTTGAAGATCAAGGAAGTGTAGCTCGGAACAGGGAAAATACAGAAGAAGCGGTTTATCATATCAACGGATAGATAGTCACTAAAGAAGAGCAGGACGCTTTCCATATTGAGTGGAGAGAAAGAGCACATATGGAAAATCAAAGGGATAATGAAGAAGAGTTCCATCGTGAGAATCCACCAAACAACGAAGATCAAGCAAATGATGAAAATATTATCTGTACCCTAGTCTTTCCTATTTCTAATATTCCCAAACAAGAGATGGATCCTATGAAAAACATACCTCTCTCAGCTCTGCCAAATTTTCATGGATTATCTATTGAGGATCCAGATGAGTTTCTATTTGAATTTGATATTCTGTGTAGAAGATATTACTACACTACCGCTATGCAGAAGCTTAAATTGTTTCCAGCTACATTGAAGGGTAATGTGTTAAGATGGTTCATGAGCCTTGGCGGAGAGAATATTTCAACATGGGGACAAATGAGGCAGATTTTCCTAAACAAATACCAAGAATGCTACCAGATGAGGGAACGAAGAGAGGAACTGTTCAAGATGGCTCAAAAGGAGGACGAGACCCTTGAATATTTTTTGGAGTGATTCCAGTATAATCTGCAAAATTCTGGACATCCGGATGTGAGTAAGGACATTCTGAAAACTATTTTGCTGAAAGGAGTTAGAGATGATTGTTTAGATATGATGAATATGCTTGGCAAGGGAGATATATCTAAGGAATCCTATGAAGACAATGTAAATCTTTGTAAGAGATCCTCTCAAGGATCTATGAGGAATAAGTCAGCTACCATGGATGCTACTTTTTCAAGGGTACATAAATCAACCACTGGAGGGACAACAAGAGAATAAATAGGTAATATGTTAGAATATTTCAAAATAGAGATGATTAACTCTTTGAATTCACAAATTGATACTCTTCCGATCAAATAGAAACAAGCAGAAGAAGATAAGGCATTGTCCATTTTCTGTCCGAAATGCAGAGAAAAACATCCAAAAAGGGAGTTCCCACTAAACAGTGTTCAAGTATGTATTATTTGTGAATTGGATCATACCACTGACAAATGTCCCTCCTTACCAGGTGTAAAAGCATCAATGAAGGCAACTAATGAGGAAGCATAGGTTGTCTATATAATAACACAAAGGAAACAATGGCAACCACGAGGTCAAGGTACAAACCCTCAATTCTCTCCTGCAACACTTAATTATTGGAATAATGTGAACAAACAGCTTCAATATGGCCAATTGAATTCCCCCTCTCCAAATCAAATGCCCCCTCCTTATTAGGATCCTAATGCATGGTTACCTATGCCCCAACAAAAAAATCACCATGGGGAATGGAACCCATATTGGAGAGGCCCTCAATAACAACCTATTTATCAAAACCATCACCAACTGAACCCCTATCAACAAAAGTTCCAACCCCAGTACCAACAACAATAGCTACAGTTACCTCCCAATGCCCCAATGAACAATCCTCCCTTGCGACCTCAGATGCTTGTGCAACCTAACCCAAATCCAAATAATAAGGCTGTTCAGAATATTGATATACATAATGTGCCATCTTTGTCTATTACTCCTATGCCTTGTGATGAGATCAAATTAAGATCACTAAGAATAGTCGAGCCAATAATTGAAGATGCTCCATCTTCAGAATCAGACAAGGAATTGGGGGAAAGACCATCTGCTGACATAGAAGAAATGACCAACCTATTATAGAATTAGTAGACCCCCCATTCCCTGAAAGACTAGAAATTACCAAAACTTTGGAATTACCATCCTTCAATTTCTTAGGATAATTGCATAATCTGCATCTTAACATTCCACTATTGCAAGCGATTAGGGATGTCCCTATTTATGCGAAGATTGTGAGAGACCTTTGTATCAAAAGACCTGGAAGAAAACCTAGGGACCCCCTCACAGTGCATGTAGTGGGAGAATTGTTTGAACTAATGTTAGGCAAAACCCCACCTATTAAATATGGCGACCCAGGAAACCCTATAGTCACTGTCAAAATTGGACAGACATTTATTCCCCATGTGTTAGTTGATTTAGGGGTAGCAATTAACATTATGCCAATAGAGACTACACAATTGCTGAAACTAATGCAAGTCTGACCTACTCCTACTATTTTTTAATTAGTTGATCATTCTACTATCAGACCAGAAGAAGTCATCGATGATCTAGTTATTTCAGTTGATTCATGGGCGTATCCTGCTGATTTTTTCGTATTGCAACCCAAAACCTGTCTGGGGGGGAACCCTCTAATTCTAGGAAGACCATGGTTAGCTACAACTGATGCTTTAATTGGTTGTAGATCTGGTTCAATGACCATCTCTGATGGTTATGATACCAAGAAACTTACCCTTTATCCTCATGCTACGCCCAGTGTGGAGCCCAAAAATTCTGTATGGATGGACATTGAGGATGAAAGATCTCTACCTATGTTAACCATAGGAAAATCCATGAGTTTCAAATATTAGACATAGAATGAACTAATCAATATCTTTATCAGTGACCGCTTTGTTGTTACATAGAACACGTACCATCGATTGATTAGAATCTTCGATCGTATTGCCCAGGAAGGGATAAGCCCATAAATGTTCTCTGAAACGATTGCAAATCAAGTTAATTCAGCTGTAACAACAAGTGTTGTAACAACAAACTCTAAAACAACAATTTACGAAACAAATGAATTATTTCCTAAATTCAATTCTAAGAGCATCGCTATAGAAATCGAACCTAGAAAAACCATGAACATCAATCCCAATGTCTCTTCTGCTGAAACTCACCGTTTGATAAAGCTATTGATTGAACATAAGGAAGAATTTTCCTGGGATTACATGGATCTGAAAGGAATTTCCTCTAAACTATGCACCCACCATATGTACATCAAAGAAGAATGCCGACCCATTTTCCAACCCTAAAGGAGGATGAACCCTAATCTTAAATAAATTGTTAAGGAAGAACTCCAAAAACTTCTAAATGACGGATTCATCTACCCTATATCAGACAGCGAGTGGGTTTCACCGTTGGTTATCGTACCTAAAAAAAATGGTAAATGGAGAGTGTGTGTGGACTATAGAGCCCTGAATAAGGCCACGCAGAAGAATCATTTCCCTCTACCATTAATTGATCAGGTTCTACACAACCTATCTGTAAATTCTAACCTTGTACAATATCTACTGCAAACTGATATTCAGAAAAGAACAGAAAATATACAATGGAAAATAGAAACATTACACATAGATTTTTCACCTGGAAACCCAAACCGGGAAAACCAACATATATTATATTCATACATTGTGTTACATTGTTTACAATACAATATACATATAGGAGCCAGTGGCATCCAAAACCCTAACCCAATGATATGTATTAGTCCAAAACCCTAATTCCTTAACCGAAAATAGAAAACCATCGGCAAAAAACCATGTGCCGAAAAAACCACCTAATATCATGTGGTCCCGGAAATATGTCGTCTCGGTAATATGTCGTCCCGAAAATATGTCGTCCTGAAAATATGGTTGTACGATATCAAGCACATTGTACAACCATATCTTGATGATCTACCAGCGCATTCCATGCACCGCCAAGATCACCCAACCCATCTCTGAGCCATTTTCATTCATTGTCATTACTATCGTATCCGCTTAAACCCACACAAATGTGTTTTTTGTGTGGAGTCTAGCCGACTTCTTGGTTTTATTGTGTCACTTCAAAGAATTAGGGTGGACCCTTTGAAGGTTGAGGCTATCCTTAATATACCTCCTCCTTCTACACTTCAGCAGCTCCAAAGTTTGAAAGGGAAAGAAAACTTTTTGCGTTGATTCATCCCCATTTACGTTGAGTGAATGTTAGGATTTACTCTACTATTGAAGAAGGGTTACAAGTTTGTATGGGACGAAACTGCCAAAAAAGCCTTCGAAGCTTTGAAACTTTCCCTAACCCATACACCACTACTTTTCCCACTCGATTATAGTCAAGACTATTTCCTCTACCTCGCCACTGCGGACTCTACCATTTCCATGGTTTTAGTCCAAGAAGATAATTCGAACGATGAACATGTAATTTACTATTTGAGTCAGAGTCTCACAACTACCGAAGCCAAATACCTACATGTGGAAAAATTGGTCTTGGAAGTTGTTCAAGTTGTCCAACTTTTCCGTCACTATATCCTATTATGCAGGACCATTGTCATTTTTTATTGCAACCCTATGCAGCATATCCTTACGCACCAATTGCTAGGGGGTGTTAGGGTCCTAACCCACACATAGGTAGAACAATATATTCAAATGTAATAAAGTTCAATATTAATAAGGCCTTTCAATAAAATAGAATAAGGTGGATGTAAGAAGACCTAATAGAAGCTTCTGCTTCTAGAAGGATCTTCCTCTAGATGCTTCTTTTTAGTATAAATAGGATTTGAGGGTATGATAACCCCATCTTGGATATTATTGTAATAGAGCTATGCTCAACTGGAGGTTTCCCCCTCCAAAAGGCCCATGAACATTACTTTCAGATTCAAAGTGTTATTTATGTTATTATTCTCTTATCATTTCAGTGCAATTGTGGTGAATGTTCTGGTTATATTTTTGTTATTCTGCCATTTCTAGCATTTTATTTATGTTCTTCATACATTTTATATATGGTATATTACAAGTGGTATCAGATCACTTTCCTCGGCAGAAAGTGTGGGTTAAATTTTTTTTTAGGGTAGAGACGTATTCCAACATCTTTAAGCCACATATATTTGTTTTTATGTGCATAAACCTATGTTTGAAGGATTCATACACGCAAGAAATACAAGTGGTACTTAAGAGCACATCTGTTGGCCACCCTTCTAACCCTTGTTGGTACCCCATCGAGTGGTAGTGCATCAGATAGCACCTGTGTATGGAGCGACCTAGATTACCTAAATCCCTCTTTAGATAAACTGATCGGTCGCCTGACTGCTATAGTCTCACCGAGAACAACACTCGGGAAGATACTCTCTAGTACCTGGGTTGTCGGGTAGTACAGATAAGGGTACAGTCTATCCTCCTTAGTTAGTGCCCTGATATATTGGGCCGAGTACTACTGTTGGACCCTACACGTACATCAGAGAGCTATAGCATAGGGAAAACCCTTATTTGTAGAACCCTTGAATACCTAAACCTTGGGGATAGGAACATAAACAAATTAAAACAGACAAGATCTATTTTCATGCAACTGTGTTCGGGTTGCCAAGTAAATACACATTTCTTTCTAGTTAAGCATTTGGGCATTTCTTCTCTGGAAAAAATTTCACCATTATTTGAGACCTATTCCATTGGATTCATCTCTTCACCCTTATCACATTCATACATATCATTTTTTGAAAACAAATTTGACCCCGCCCGCTCTTTTTCAGTTCCCCCATCCTCATGGCCCATACCCATAGCCAAGACTTGGAATCTCGCTTCAACACCTTGCAATCTGGTCTCATCGAAACCCAACAAGAAGTGAAACAACTCAGTGCCAATGTTGCAGCCATCAATACAACCATACAGTCCTCAATGGAGGAAATCAAACAAGACCTCACCACCTAGCTTGAATCAGTCTTTTCAGCACTCTGCACCAAACTGCATATCCCTACAGATAACCCTTCCTCTTCCTCACCTCCACATCCTGAAGGTGACCATTCCTCTCATTCCAATAACTTTCAGAACCATCACTTTCAACGTGACCTACACCTTCCGCAGGTGGATGTGACCAAATTTGATGGCTCGGACCCCACTGGTTGGGTAACCCAAATGGAACATTATTTCTCTTTATATGGCATTACAAATGACTTGGCCAAACTCCGGTATGGTGTTCTCCATATAGATCAAGAACGGTGGAAATGGTGGCAATGGAGAGAAAATTCTCATCAAGGGTATATTTCTTGGACACACTTTGTGGCAGAGCTTTATGAACGCTTTGACACTGACACCAACCATTTGGGTCGTTTGAAAAAGTTGAAACAATTAGTAACAGTCGAAGACTTTATATATGCCTTTGAGCGCCTGGATTTTAGAACAGAGGGCATGTCTGATGCCTTTTTCTGAGAGTGTTTTATCAGTGACATCAAGGATGATATTCGGGCCCATGTCCTCATGACCCAGCCTCAGAGTTGGGTGGAGGCTACTAAAAGAGATAAAGAAGAACAACAGGTGGTATCCTCTCAAAACTGAAAACCCTCCTTTATCCCTCGCCCTAAACCAATAAATTCCACTACTCCCTCTACTCCACTAAAGATCCAAAAATTGACCAGGGTTGAAATGGTTGAATTCCAACTCAAAGGCCTTTGTTATAACTGTGATGACAAATATTTCCTAGGCCACAAGTGTAAAGAAAAAAATATTTTTATGGCCATCTCAGAGGATATTTCGGAAGAGGATGTAGAAACTCCCCTTTTGTCTGAGTCACCTCAATCCACTAACATAACCCCTTCCTCAGACCCTCCCAAAGTAGAACCGGTTATTTTCCTCAATGCACTCACTGTTGATTAAGGTTGGTTGTCATTAATGTCAACCCTTGAAGAAATACCCGTAACACAAAGGTTTGGGTAATGGACCCAATAGTGTTTGATGTAAATATGAATCATTATTGTTTTGTCATGGTTGATAAGAATTAAATATGGATGAAATCCAAAGTGGCCCCCTTATGGTGAAAGCCCTCATGGGAAGACGCTTTGTGGAGTAATAACCCAGGCTTAATTTTGGATTAATGAGATGAAGAAAAGTGAATTTTTCAGGAAAAATATCCTAGATGGATAGTTCTTGTCATGTCATTTCCGGTGGTATGTGGAATGTCACATAATTCCTCATGGTCAGAGAGTTATGGCCATGAGAAGTTGGAGACCCCAGGTTTGGTTAATGGACCCAAGTTTGTTTGATGGGTAACGGTATGAGTTATGATATATTTTCATATAATACTATTCTATATGGATAGTACATGTCATTCCATTTCTGGTGGTATGTAGAACGTC
>JZKD02S1096791.1:166505-185762 GCA_000966675.3 Picea glauca
TCCACGTAAAACACTGGTGTACTGTGTATGTGTGTGATTGTTTATTTATTACTGCTCATTATTGGATAATAATTCTACATTGATATAACATTTGAAGAAAAGGATTATAATTATGCTATTAATGATTCACCCCCCCTCTCAATAATCCAACACTCACAAGCTTCTCTGCTCCCCAAACCCTCAAGCTAATCGGTTACATCAAGCATCGAAAGGTCATTATTCTAGTTGATAGTGGCGGCACCCATAATTTTATTCATCGCCGTATTGCCCAAGAAACTCATTGCTACATCCATGTCGTCAATAATTTCCAAATCATGATTGCTAATGATGGTTCCATGAAATGTGGAGGGAGTTGTGAAAATGTGTGTCTCCAAATTGGTGACTACCACCTTAAATCCCATATGTTTGCTATCGATATGGCAGGTTGTGACATTGTGTTGGGTGCAAACTGGCTAAGGACTTTGGGTCCCATTCTCATGGATTTTAAAGACTTAACCATGCAATTCGACCAAGAGGGCCACCAATATAAGTTCCAAGTCATCACCTCCGGTTCACCTGAGATCATTAGTTCCTATCGCATGGAAAAGCTGCTAAAAAAAGGTCATTCTGGCGTTATCACCCAAATCCATGCCATACAAGCAACAGAGACACCCTCGGTCCTGCAAGACATCCAAGCCATCCTTTCTAAAAATCAATTAGTCTTTTCCACTCCCCAAGGGCTCCCTCCTTCCCATGGTGTTTATGATCATTCCATTTCCCTTGTAACCGGAAGCCTTCCTCCCAATATTTGTTTGTATCATCACCCCTTTTCCCAAAAAAATGAAATTAAGAAAATAGTCCAGGAACTCCTTAATGCAGGCATTATCCCCCCTAGTACAATCCCCTACTCTTCTCCTGTGGTCATGGTCCTAAATAAATAAGGTTCTTGGCGAATGTGTCCTGACTTCTGTGCCCTCAACAAACTTACCATCAAATAAAAATTCCCCATTCCTGTCATTGATGACCTCCTGGATGAATTGAGTGGTGCCCAATTCTTCACTAGAATGGATCTTTGTTCGAGCTACCACCAAATACGTATGAAAGAGGAATACATTCCCAAGACTGCCTTTAGAACTCATGAGGGCCACTATGATTTTTTGGTCATGCCCTTTGGCTTGTGTAATGCCCCCTCCACCTTCCAAAGCCTCATGAATCACGTCTTTCGTACTTTTCTCCACCATTTTTTCTTAGTTTTCTTTGATGATATCCTCATCTATAGAAAAACCTAGATAGACCATATTGCTCATGTGGATCGAGTTCTCCATCTACTCTCTCAGCACCAACTTTTCCTAAAACAGTCTGAATGTGCTTTTAGCGCCTCAGAAGTAGAATACTTGGGTCATCTGATTGGCAAGGATGGCGTCAGGGTGGATCCTAAAAATATTGAAGCTATGCAATACTGGCCTCACCCAAAGACTCTTAATATCTTGTGTGGATTTATGGGCTTAATAGGGTATTATCGCGAGTTTGTTAAGAATTATGGGAAGATTGCAACACCTCTCACTGCTCTCCTAAAAAATAACTCTTTCACTTGGACTCTAGTTGCTTCTCAATATTTTCAAACCTTGAATATGGCCATGTGCACCACTCTAGCCCTCGCCCTTCCCAATTTCAAAAATACCTTTGTGTTGGAATGTGATGCCTCCGGGAAAGGAATTGGTGTTGTCCTTATGAAAGAGGCTTGACCTTTGACCTTTACTAGCAAGAAACTATCTGAAATAAATCTGGGAAAATCCATC
Organism: Picea glauca; assembly: GCA_000966675.3. Classification (NCBI taxonomy): domain Eukaryota; kingdom Viridiplantae; phylum Streptophyta; class Pinopsida; order Pinales; family Pinaceae; genus Picea; species Picea glauca. The sequence continues at coordinate 168,284 of JZKD02S1096791.1, forward strand.
TATGAAAAGGAAATGTTGGCTATTTTTCATGTCATTGATCTGTGGCGCCCTTATCTATTGGTGAAACATTTCCAAATTAAGACAGACCATCAAAGCCTCAAGTATTTTGTGGAACAACGCATTTCCTCCCCGGAACAACAAAAATGGGTGACTAAGATATTTGGATATGATTATGAGATCATTTTCAAGAAAGGGAGAGACAATGTGGTTGCGGATGCACTTTCCCACAAATATGAAGATGAAGGATCCCTTTTTTCTTTTTCATTCATTGTCCCAGATTGGCTCCAAGTCGTTCGCCGGGAATGGCTACAAGATCCCAAAAGTTTGGAGCTAATCCAACAATTGCATTCCAATGCTCTAGCTTCCCCAGGGTACTCTTGGCTCCATGATGAACTTCGATACAAAGGCCATTTGTACTTAAGTAAACAATCAAAGCTTAAATCCATGGTACTTTTTGAGCTTCATGCTACACCCACAACAGGGCACTCCAGGTTCACCAAAACCTATGACAGGGTCAAACGTTCCTTTTTTTGGGATGGTATGAAACAAGAAATTCATAATTTTGTCATTGAATGTGATGTATGTCAACGAAACAAGGGAGAAATAATCAAATCTCTTGGCACACTACAACCGATCCTGATTCCACCTATTATTTGGAAGGATATCTCTATGGATTTTATTACCAGCTTACCCAAGTATGCTCATTTCTGCGCCCTTCAACACCCGTTTACAACATCCAAAGTGGATCAAATTTTCATGGATCCGGTCTTCAAGCTTCATGGCATGCCTCACTCTATTGTTTCTGATCGCGACCCAACTTTCACAAGCAATTTTTGGCAAGAACTGTTCAAGATACAAGGCACCGAATCGCATCTCAACACAGCTTACCATCCCCTGACTGATGGCCAAACGGAAGTTGTCAACAAGTGCTTGGAAACATATTTGAGGTGTTTTTCCTCGAAAAAGAAAAATTAGTGGGCTCAATGGTTACCCCTAGTTGAATGGTGGTACAACACTTCATACCATACAGCTACACGCATGACTCCTTTTGAAGCAGTATATGGACAGAAGCCACCTTCAGTTCTCTCATACTTACAAGGTGCCTCGAAGGTCTAGGCGGTTGACCTAACATTTACAACTTGAGATGTTATTCTCCGTACACTCAAAGAGAATTTGTTCATGGCACATAATCGTATGAAGCAACAAACAGATCAAGGTCACTTTGAACGTTAATTTGCAAAAGGGGATCAGGTGTTTCTTCGACTGCAACCTTACAAGCAAACTTCCCTCAAGGTCGAGCATTGTTAGAAGCTAGCACCCAAATTTTATGGTCCTTATACCATTCTCAAGCATGTGGGACAAGTAGCCTATCAGTTAGCTTTGCCCAACCATTTGAAGCTACATCCTATTTTTCATGTTTCATGCTTAAAGAAGGTGATTAGAGCTAAGTGCCAAATTCAAACCAGCCTTCCAGAGTTAGCTGAAGATGGATCCATTTGGATATAGCCAAAAGTAGTTTTGGACCAGCGTGAGTGTCACCTATGTCAGAGAACCATCAAGGAAGTGCTAGTACAGTGGAAGGATACAACTTTAGCAGATGCCACTTGGGAACTAGCTACCATTCTGCAACAATTTCCTCATCTCAAGTCCTGCGGACAAGGTTGTTTTTAAGGGGGTGGACATGTTAGGTCCTAACTCGCACATAGGTAGAATAATATATTCGGATGTAATAAAGGTCAATATAAATAAGACCTTTCAATAAAATAGAATAAGGTGGATGTAAGAAGACCTAATAGAAGCTTTCGCTTCTAGAAGGATCTTCCTCTAGATGCTTCTTTTTAGTATAAATAGGAGTCGAGGGTATGAGAACCCCATCTTGGATATTATTTTAATAGAGCTCTTCTCAACTAGAGGTTGCCCTCTCAAAGAGGCCCATGAACATTGCTTTCATATTCAAAGTGTTATTTCTGTTATTATTCTCTTATCATTTCAGTGCTACTGTGGTGAATGTTCTGGTTATATTGTTGTTATTCTGCCATTTCTAGCATTTTTATTTTTGTTCTGCATACATTTTATATCTGGTATATTACAGGGGGAAATTACTCCAAATGTATTGTGATTCTCCAGGAGTTCGACTTAGAGTTTGAATGCACTAAGTCTAATAAATCACTGGTTTTCACCGAACTGATATGTGACCTTCCCTCCACTGAGATAGAAAATGTGGCAGAGGATTCTTTGCCTGATGAATCCCTTTTTCTGTTCAGTTCTGATGATGCTTGGTACAGAGATATTATCATCTATCTACAGACTGAAACTTTCTGGCCCAACCTTTCTATCACAGACCATCGTCATATACGTTATCAATCCTGTCAATACATAATTCTTGGTGACACTCTTTATCGTCGTGGTGTTGACTCTATTTCTCTACGTTGTCTCACCTATGATGAGGCTTAGAAATATTTGAATGACTCCCACTTTGGAGCATGTGGTGGTCATATGTCTAGGTATGCCACTACCCAAAATATCTTACGAGCAAGGTACTTCTAGCCTTCTTTGTTTAAATATTGTATTATAGTTGTCTAGAAGTGTCATGCTTGTCAAACGTACAATAACAAGATATGATCTCATCCTGCTCCTTTACACCCTGTAGTTTATGTTGGTCCTTTCACAAAATGGAGCATTGACTTCATGACATGTAACCCTCACTTGGTCGGAGGGCATGGATACATCATCATAGCCATGGACTATTTCACTAAATGGGTCGAGGCGATGCCTACATTCGATAACACCGAAAAAACTGCAACACTTTTCGTATTCAATCATATCATCACTCGATTTGGAATCTCGCAAGCTATCATTACTGATCACGGTATTCATTTTTGAAACTTCATGATGTCTGAGCTTACTAAAAATTTGGGTCTTCGGCATGAAAATTCAACCCCCTACTATCCACAAGCCAATGGCCAGGTTGAAGTGATAAACAAATTTCTTATTACTATGCTTCAACAAATAATAGGAATTCACAAAACGAGTTGTCACACGATGTTGTTCTCAGGATTATGGGCCTATCGTACATCCGTTAAGCCTACCATGGGATTTACACCTTTCCAATTAGTGTATGGTATCTAAGTTTTCCTGTCGATTGAATGTCAGATACCATCTTTGAAGTTAGTCATTGAACTTCTTCCCAACACCTCTGTCGAAGAGGAACGTCTATTATACCTGATGAAATTAGATGAAACCCATTGTGATGCCACCCTGGTTATTGAAGCTCATAAAAAGAGTTTCAAATCCCAATATGACAAGCATGTCAAGCCATGTGTTTTCTTTGAAGGTAATCTAGTTCTCCTCTACGAACAAGATCGTGATTTACTAGGGGCCAGAAAATTCGAGGCTATGTGGTGAGGTCCTTATATTGTCAAACGAGTGTTGGAGAAGGGAGCTTATGATTTAGTGGATTATGATGTCATTCCTTTGAGTGAGCCTAGGAATGGGGCTTAGTTAAACAAGTACTATTCTTAGGCCATATTTGCCTGAGTTCTTGTATTTTTATTGTATCATACTATTGTGTGCTACTTTTATGTGCTTTTTCGTTATTTGGTTTCCACCCCCAGCTGCTTACCTTGTGTTGTGCTTGGTTTTCGGATGTCGGTGTCTTCGCTACCCTACATTGGCTTCGCTGATGGTGCTAGTCATAGTACTCAGAACTTAGCATCCACTACTTGGGCAATCTTTGCACCTACGAATGAGTTAATCATTCTACATAGTGTCTGCCTCAGTCATGCAACTAACAATATCGCGGAATATAGTGCAGTCATCGAGTTGTTGACCGACGCTATTTCACTTGGAATATATCACCTTGTTGTACGGCTTGATTCACAGTTAGTGGTACTACAATTAAGTAATGTCTATGCTATCCGAAATCCTACTTTGTTACGGGTATATCTACGAATTCTCCTCTTGGAACGTTACTTCGATTACCTTGAATATCAACATATTTCTAGATGTCTAAATAAATTAATAGATGCATTAGCTAATTATGTGTTAGAAAGACATTTGAGACACATGTAAATCCAACCACAACTCACATTAAAGCAAGTAAGCCAGTAGAAGCCTCATGTATATATAACGATAAAAGTGTTTTACAAAAAGGTGTTTTTGTCTGAAGACCAAAAATATCAAAATGAGAAGCATTTGGCTTCATATAAAAAATAACATCAAGGATGTTTCTCATGGTAGAATACTACTTCCCGTGATACCCTATGAAGTAGTCGACTAAGTGAACCAGATATGCCCATAGTATGGCATTGATAACACCTATGAATCTCATCAATGGAGATGTCTGGGATATCTATTATCAATCCCTCTAGGTTCTGCTCGATCGCCTCATAATCACCAGCATCCCATCCTGCTACCATGGATGATTCCCCTCATCTATGAATAGGGTATGTACTCGGAGGCTGGTATGGCCCTACATCTGCATTGTCAAAATGTTTTGATTAGTCATTGGATTGAAAGCATAAAAACCATTTTATATTTCAAAATTCACAAAAACATCATAAAAACAAAATGTATTTCTTACCGAGGTCTCCCCACTGAAATTCCTCAGGTAGAACCAAGTTGGGGTCACCTCTGAAATCCAACCTAGCATATGCATAATCATCTACCATCAGAATTTGAGGCCTCAACTAGTCAAAAAATGCATCATTATACTTCACGATGGGGTTGAACACATGTTGGGCCATGAGGTTGCACCACCTCTTCATCCTTGGGTCTCGTAGAGCCGGTATTCCCCACTCTACCTATAAATGTAAATGGGGTGCCCTCTCTAGGAAGAAAGACACTATGATAGACCCATATCCAAATTGTTCTAGGTCCCCTTTTTTGCATTTTTTCAGCTGTGTCTTCATGCTACGAAGAACTTTGTCACTCTAGTTAAAAACTCGAGTCTCCATGCACTCCACTGCATATTGAAAGTAGATTTGGAGGGACATGTGTGGAGATACACTCCTTGCCATATGTGAAATGGTAAAAAGAATAGTCATGAGGGGTAAATCCCATACACCCCTGATGGAAACTTTTCCCTTGTGTCTCTCTGCCTCGGGATCACGGTATTGGTGGAGATATTCTCTCATTGGTATACCACCACCTCTGCCTCCTATCAAAGTCACATGAGATCCATGATGGGATAACCCCTTAAACAAAAATATATCCTCGATATCTAAGGACAGTGCGTGGGCACCCACATGAAACACCTATTGGTCCACATCCCACATGTGGACTAGGTACTCCAACAACCTCAGTTGGGCCCTCATGCCTTGGATTTTAAAGAACTTCAATAACCCACACTGTTAGAGGGAATTTACAATACCCTAGTCATCCAAGGAAATTAAATCATCATATTCATGTTCCCTCTCCCTCCACTCCATCATTTTGATGATAAAAAGGCTACATTGGAACAGTAAAGGGAAATTAGTATCCTCATTTTCTGCTTTGAAAAGTTTGTATTGGCTAAATGCATGTGAAGAATTTTTTATTTTCGGTCGCCGCAAGTGGAGTATTACACACAGTGTGGGATTTTTGCAGGTGAACTACAAGCTGCCTTCGGAAACCCTTGGTTTCCGCAGGTCCCAACATAGGTCACCTGCGGCGGCCCCTGTGTGCACCTACCGGCCTAAAATTCAATTCAAAAATCAATTTTACACCAATTAAAATGAAATTTAATCCATTGAAAAGAAAGAGAACAAGGAGATTACCATTTTGATGGAATTTGTTCATTGAATGGTCACCTGTACCTCCCGCAATCGACAACCGAAGTCTGTGATAAAAATAGGGTTTCTAGGCAAGTTTTGGGCAAAATGCAAATGAAATAGTAAAAAGAGATTTTACCTATATTTATTTCATTTTTTCATTTTTCTATTAATATTTCATATTATTTTATGCATTTTATCCAAAACCTAAAGGTCTAATGGTCTCATGAGTGTTTTTTTTTCTCGCAGATGGAAGAACTAGAATCCTGAACAATGAAATACATATATTTTTCTTGATTTATTTTTTTGTTTGTCACATGTACAAGTACCTTTTAAGGTTTTTCAGAAAAACCTAGAGCCTAGTCTTTGTTCGTTCTCATGCTTGAAAATCAATGAGAATGAAACCGAGTATACTTTTTTCGTCTTTTCATACTCTTCATGGTAACATGAAAAAAACGAAGCTCATGGAGTATCCTTTAAGCTCTTTTCACGCTCCATAAAAACGAAAAGATTGTCGAGCGACCTTGTTGTTTTCACACTCATAAAAGTATTTGAAGAAAATGTTTGATGGGTGATAGTTTATCATTTTTTCAGTCTCATTGAACTGCTTTACAAAAAAAGGAACTGAGAGAGTTCTCTTTAAGTGTTTTTCAGACTCTCCAAACATGAAAAACCCTAATTTTTCTATCTTTGGACTCGTTAAACAAACATCGAAAGACCCATATGGGACCGAATCATATGTTATCCTCCTCAAGCTTGTATAAAAATAAATAGGTACTCCCAAAAATGGTGGGGGGGAATTTGGGAAAGAAATGTGTCTTAGTATTTGTGTTAGTGGTAGTAATAGCCGCTCTTGAACATGACACCCCCTTTGTCATTGAACCCGGGTTGGGAAATTCATTTGTCTCTCGTCTGACCTTCTGCAAGTTCATATCTTAGATCATCTTTGAGTCAATGCTGCCAAGACCATTGTCGTGTCGTTCATATGTTCAAGAGAAGTCCAACCTTGCACAAGCCTTCTATCGAGTTGGACATATGCATTTATCAATTCTTACCATGTCTGCCTTCCCTGTGTCAGTTTCAAATCATTTTCATACTTTGATCTACTATAAATCTGTTACTTATTTTGTGTCATTGATGGGGGATACATCAAGGCCCTACTGTGATGATTCATTTCCTATTGAATTCAACTCATCATCCGAGAATAAGACTTAGAAATCATTTAGCACCTTAGAGCATGCATGCCTCAATGGCAGGTTTCTTCGCTTTCAATAGTGGATTCACATCATTGGCCCCTGATCGAGAGATTCTATCGAGTGTTCGACTTCAACTCATTTATTCACATTCGATGGATTTTAATGGGGTACCTTGAGATTCATTGACATCAATGGTGATTTCCCTCACACTTGTTAACCGTTTTCATCAATGACCGGTAATCAAGTGGTTTCTACCATGTTCGATTTCAGCACCTGTAATCACATGGCTAGATTCATACTTACGGATGAAGGGATTGAAGACCATGGATCTCATCATTTTGGTCCAGGTTGTGATGGAATATTTATGATTTGTATTGACACATAGATCCACTTTGTATGTCTCGTGTCTATGTCCAAATTTGAGTTTTCTAGAACATAGATCCACAGTGTATTCCTGGTGGCTATGTAGAATCTTGATGACATGGATCCACGGTGTATGATTTGTGGCCATGATTGACATTATGGTTTAAATCACTTATATTCTGAGAATGGGAATGCCTACCTCAGAAATGGTATAATATTGCATAGATGCTTTGTTGTTTCCAGGTTCCTGATTGGTGTGCTCCTTATTTCTGACACACACACAAACCTTCTACAAAGTATTTTGGTTGTTACAAATTCCAACCTCATACTTTGGGGGGAATTATGTTACACATTATTTTGGTCACCCTGGTGATGTGTCTACAAGCATGTATTAAACCTCTCAAAATGATCTTTCCCATGAGAAAATTAATTGGTTTCCTAATCTACAAGGCTTGTTTTTAGAAGGACGTCACAGTCTAGTAGTATTATACAGTGCGGAAATGCTTGATTTCCGCAGGCTTCTCTAAACCTAGCCTGCCAAGTTTCCGCAGACTGCTATATAGATAGGGTGCAACGACGTTCTAAAACTGATAAAAAGGAAGAAGTTCATGAAAGTTCTAGAAGGAATCTTCTAGAATATGAGGTGGCATCTGTGTAGTTGAGATCCTACCCGCCTCTCTGATTTGGTGGGATCATATTGATCTCTTTAACCATATCTCTTTCTCCTATATAATGATGGATTTCTCATGGAAAAGGTTAAGCATTAAGTAAGAAAAAGTATTAAGTAAGAGCAAGTAAGGAATGATTAAGGTTGAATAGGATGTGAATTGTGTGAGGTACTCTACATCAGATGCTTGAAGGTTTCATCTCAGCTTATCAAGTTATTCTGGATCTTCTTCATGCAAGCTTAGATAAAGTGTGTGTGTCAAGAGCAAGGGCCACCGAAAGGGAACTTAGCGACATCAAGGCTATTTGGTTGTATCTTCCACTTTCTCTTAATACAATATAGTGGCATGTTTCTTTCCCATAAAATCATTCTCATTTTATTACATGATTCCTTGATCACATGTATAAGTCTTCATTGAATATACTATTATTTCTTTCACTTTGGTTGGTTTGTGTTTCATTACAGGATCAATACCACAAGAGCTCCAGAGCGAAGCAGGGACAACAAAGACATAAGGAAGTGATAATAAAAGGTATGTCAAGCATCCTTTCTTTGATAATAGATTCAATGATTAGAGCTTAGGGAAAGCGTAATGCCCTGTCTTGTTTATATATATATATATAGGTGGATCTAGGGAGATCATTTTATGTCTACATTTACTGATATTATCCAATAACAAGTGCTTCAGGTAGTTGCTAGTGGTAGAAACTAGCTTTCCCTGAAGGACATACTCCCAGAGTGACATAAATTTTTGATGTCACTGCTGATGTGGCACTAGCCGAGTGGTTGCCACGTGTCACTTAGATTTGTGACTTACGTATATCTAAAATTCCAACTATACCTTGACACTTGTCACCATTTGAATACACCATGTGTCATTGCTTATGTGGTATTGATGACGTGGACTATGATGATGTGGGCTCTCAATGTGTGTTCCACGTGTCTTACTTTGTGACTTCAAAGCTCCAATCTTCGAGTGAACTTACATGTTCTAAACCATTTTTTTTCATCGAATTTGACCACAATTGGACCTGCCTATCCTGATCCAATGGTCATCATGTGTTTTCCAGATCTGATGGTCCTTATTCATGTTGGAAATTAGAGGCTACAACCTTCGGGTAATATTACATATTCTTGGCCTCTTCTTGTTGTAGTGGTTAGCGTTGGATTTGAATGCTTCTACGCAACCCTGATATGATGGCTATCATTGATCTCGAAGTGCTCCTCAGATCCAACGGCTTACTTTTACTTCAGAACTTCAACTTCGGTTAAAATTCCTTCATGCAAATTTCCTTCGGTTGATATTATCTGAAGTGGTCAATGTCAGGCTGACCATGAGTATGTCATTTCCATGATTGATGGTACATGAATATTAGTAGTCAAAATGTTGGTCTATATTTAATCTATATCTCATGATCTAAATCATTCCCAAATCTTCAACAAACGACCACAATTCTTCTCTTATTTACGCAAGTTTCCTCTATGATCCGACAGTCGAAATCTTTCCCGAAAAATACATCAATGGACAAGATTCCTCTTCGATTCTATTGGAGTTTTACTGTGGGGATTTCAATCTCGATAGTGTTTCTGCAATGCATTCTCCCTTCTAATATTTAGGTTAACATTCTTCTTCTCCTTATTTGACATCAATGAAAATATCAAACCACTGTGTCCAACACATTTTTGGACAGAATTATTTTCTTGTTTGGGTACTCAATTGGCTCATATCTTATCTTATCATCCTCAATCTGATGGACAAACTGCGATAGTGAAAAAAATTCTGGAAGGAAACCTTCGGTGCTTTGTCTCAACATGACAACTGACAAGTTGGGGACATGCTGTGAACAAAGGGCAGCTCTTAACCCGACAGGTTTCAAGTTGGGAACATACAGTCAAATGATTCAGAATTAGTCAATTCAAGCACCTAATCATTCAGGGGTTTGGACCATCACAGGGGGTAAGAGAGCAGACTGATCTTCCATCGAGTGGATTTCTCTGGCATGTCTCGACTATTCTATGAGTGATCTCATCATTATTTTCATGAGACGATTATTATTGTGATTAATATGTTGAATATTTTCATAGATACCTGTGTATGACATATCTTGGAGAGAATATTTGAAGAGGCGGGTTGTCAGGATTGTGGAAGATTTCATTCTATCCAGGTGAGTGAATTGCTGGGAATTATTCCCTGAGGTGTCAAACTGTAGCGACATGACTCTGAGACTTCCTATCCGACCTTTTGTTGAAGCCCTGGAAGGGAAGTGGGGCAGTCGAGGGACTGTTGAGTAGATAAGGGGAACACTTCCTGGGGTGGGACATTGGGACATGCATGTGGGGCATGAGAGACTATAGAATGTCAATGTGAATTGGCATCTGTGATGAACTTCCCTGCAATTGAGTCACCTGTGTATGAGCTACATGTGATCGAGTTCCTCTAGAGTGAGATACTTTAGCCTAGTTGGGAACCCTTGCCAAAGTGGATTTTAGCCCCAGCTCGGGGGTGACCCACTGTTGATATCTATGAACAATGTAGTCTAAGGCTGGGAGGAACGTGGAAGTTTTGCCTGCATTTGGTGTCTTTTATTACAAAAGATAAGTGTCAGTTGTCTATTAAATCATGTTTGCAAATTATATTTATGCAATTGTTGTCATGGGTTTAAGTTATTCATGTTGTGCTTATGATTTTTTTATGAATTGTGTATAAATACTTTTAGAAAATGTACGCAATCATGCATTGCAAAGTTTCTATATGTTTTTAATTAAGGAAATAGTTGTGTCAAAATAATTTAAGTGAAATTGTTGTTAAATTGGTATCAGAGCTGATGAGAAAGAATTTTTTTCAAGTGGCACTCCCCATCGAAGTACGGGGGTGTTACAATATGGTATCAGAGCAAGATAGTTTTAAGTGACATTACCCAATGGGTGGTTGGGGGTGTTACAAATTGGTATCAAAGCCCAGTCTACAACATTGAGCCTGGATGGGCCAGGTTAACATCATGTCAAATCCATTTTCGAAGAGAATTAAATTTGGGAGTGGCCGAATTTTCAAGTTTTGATACATCCATGACGAAAATTTTAAGAAATTGAGAGGAATTGGGAAAAAACCCCAATTTATGTTGCTAAGTTCATGACAGATTTGGGAAAATTCGCACCATAAATGTCAACCAATAACATACTCAAGATATGTTGTGCATAGGTTGAATTTAAGTATGCAAGAGTGAAATTGAACAAATTTCATGAATGAAAAACGTCCATGGTGGAAATTGGTTGAGAATCAAGAAAAATCCCCAATTTCTGCAGCGAAAACTATGGAAAAATCAATTAAGTTTTGAGATCAGTGTGTGCAATAAGTAGAAATAATGTGCAAGACAATAAGGAGTACAGGTGTGCTCACTAATAAATGAGTGTTGCACTGCATGGATTCTGTGGTTTGGAAAAAAGATGTTGCACATGTATGCGCGTTGAATATTCAGTGTTGCACATTAATTAAGGATGTGTATGGTATATGCACCAAAGTGTGGAATTCTACCATGTATAACATGTGGCGTATGCAGTATATAGATGCATGATAAAACACACTAAGTTTTTCCTCGCAAGGTGAAAGATTGTGTCATAGTGTGATGCACAAGATGTGCGCTTGCATTATTGACAGAACATAGTTGGAATTTTTCATGCGCACACAACTTTGGTATGGTTGTGCATGCACAATTACATGGCTTGAAGGTATAATTACAGGCGCGCAGAATGAAAACACTTAACCATGAAGTAGTGTGGTGTAGTGTTGGTAATACACGCATAGCATTGGTGCACGACACATAAGTGGTGTTCAATAGAGATTGGTGCGTGATAGAAAATATGCACATTGGATAATGATGCACGGTGTATGTGCTACATGTTTTAGCATTGTGTATGTAAATATGCGCAGGCTAAATATGAAGTATAATTGTGGGCATGAGGTTGACTGAGCAGTTAACTTCCTTAGAAATCAAAAGAAGAATTCTAATGCTATATGATCCAGATTTTATGAGAAGAATGAAATGAATACAGATTATTAATAGATTCTTAGCACAAAATAACAGAGATACAGTAAAACTAGTTTTCTATTCAATAATTAAATAAGCTAAAACTGTAAAATGCGGCGGAAACAAGCTTGTTGGAATGGTGGCGGCTTATCTCTGAGAAGAGATGTGACAGTTGCGCTCATTCGCAAGAAGGCAATTACAATGAGGCTCTAAAGGAATTTTTACAATAAACAAGAATGCCAAAATCCCTAGAAATACAAAAACCTAACCCTAGGAGATGAGGCGCCAAAAGTCATGTGGGCCCCATTTGGGTAAGTTAGTACATCAACTTCTCGGGGTCGTAACTTTTGCATATGATCTCCGTTTTAGGCATGTGATAGCCCGTTGAAAAGGTATCATAGAGGAGATTCATTTTGGGGGCTCAATCATTCCTTTGACTATCATTGACGAGCTCGATCCCGAAAAACCTTCATTTAGGCCCTCAAAATGGCCTCAGAAGTTAAAACTGCTAAAAATAGTAAATTGCCAAAATTGTCAGAAAATTGTCTTGAGCCAGTTGGAAAAGGTGGGTGGCCACCAATATCCATATAGATCAATCCTCCCTCCTTAGGAAGAAATGGTCTCCATTTCATTGAGGTCCCCCATTAGATGAGGAAATTTATGCTGAATTTGGCCCAGGGTGAGCCACTTGCCTTGGTGCAGGAGCTTCTTTGCTTTGACGACTCGATAAAGTTGGATCCTTTGTTGTCGAGTTCCCTTGATCGGTGTGTCCACAATATGATCATTGGATGCTTGTTGTATTCATTAGGGGTTGATATCTGTTGGAGTCAGTTGTTCTGCTACTTCTGAGGTGTCCAATAATGGTGGGAAATAAGGGCGAAGAAGATCCACGTTGAGCATTGGGTGTAGGCCAAGGAAAGGAGGAATGTTGAGCTCAAAATAATTATCTCCCATGGCCTTGGTGATAGTTTATGGTCCATAACAGAGTGGGCGAAACTTTCGATGGGGTCCTGTAAGGCGTTCTTTCTGCAAGTGCAACCAAACTTTGTCGCCCACCTGGAACTTATGTGGCACCCGATGTTGATCATAGCGTTGTTTGTACTTGTCATTGGAATTCTGTAGGATATCTTGAACCTATTGGTGGATGTGTTGGATTTTCTCAATGAACCAGGTGGCTTTGTCAGCTTCAGTTGGAGAAGGAGATGAGTAGGTCGAGGTGGCTGCAAGGGGAAGTGCAACATCTATGGGACCCAATGGTTGGAACCCCAACCCCACCTGAAAGGGGTTGTGGTCGGTTGAGATATGCAGGGATTGATTGTAGCTATGTTGGACATAGGGAAGGCTCTCATCCCACATGTGAGGGTGCTTTGAATTATACATACGAAGGATATGCACAATCATTCGATTTACAACCTCAGTTTGGCCATTTGTCTCAAGGTGGAAGGTCGTGGATTTGGTGCGCTTGGTGTCCAGCAGTGACCAGACGCTTGACCAGAATGTGTTGAGAAATATACTATACCAATCTGAGACAATGGTTTGTGGGATTCCAAAATGTACCCAAACTCGTTCAAAGAAGAGCTTTGCAGTGGCCTCTATTGTGATGCTCTTCTTACAGGAAACTAGAATTGCCATCTTATAAAAGTGATCAACAACCACAAAAACAAAGTCATTTCCTCGCTTGGTAGATGGGAGGCCCGACATGTAATCCATTGAGATGGATTCCCATGGCCTATCAGGAGTAGAAAGAGGGGTGTATAGGCCCTATTTCTTATTGGTCAGTTTGGCAATAGTGCAGGCAGTGTAGGACCTGATATACTTGTTGACCTCTTGTCGAAGTTTCAGCCAGTAGAAATGTTTCTATAGCATCGCCAAAGTATTTTCGACGCCAAAGTGTCCTGCCACCCGACCATAGTGGGCTTCCCAGATCATGTTCGCTCGCTCACTTGATGGAACGCAGATATGGCCCAGACGACACAACAACCCATCTTGAAGATGGAAATTATCGACAACTATGTTCACACCCAACATTTGGTAGGTGGTGGCAAAGTCAGGGTATGTCTCATAGAGTTGGGGCCATCCAGATGTCATGGCCGCAAGAGTATAGCACCATGGTGAGTGTCGTGACTGGCAGTCTGCTGAGGCAATCAGGGATGCGATTGGTGATTTCTATTTTATACTTGATGTTGAGGTGGAATTGTTGCAAGTATGTGGACCACTTTTGATGGTGGTCATTCTGTAATTTTCCTTTTGTCTGCATGAACTGCAATGGATTATGATCAGTGTGGATGATTGTCTCTTTCCAAAGAATGTAATGTCTCCACTGGCGGCAGGCTTGCACAATGGAGTACATTTCTTTGTCGTAAGTAGGGTACTTACAGACAGTATCTGACAATGTCTCACTATGATAGGCTACAGGGTGGCCGTGCTAAGTGAGAATGGCACCCACAACATAGTTTGAAGCATCTATCTCGATCTCAAAGGGATGTTGCAGGCCTGGTAGTGAAAGTATTGGGGCTGAGCACAAGAACTGCTTCAAATCATCGAATGCTTGTTGTTGGGACCAACCCCACGCAAATTTTTCCTTGCCACCACCCCTCTTTATTTGGCTGAGGGCCCATGCAATATGGGAGAATCCCAACACGAACCTGCGATAGAAATTGGCAAGGCCCAAGAAGCTTCGGAGCTCAGTGAGTGTTGTTGGGGCTGGTCAGTCACGGATGACTTGGATCTTGGTTGGATCCACATGTACGCCATGCTGATCAATGATGTAGCCCAGGTAAAGGACCCTATCCATGCCGAAGGATCATTTTTCCAAGTTGGCGTATAGCTTGTGCTGTCGCAGGGTGTGCAGAACCTATTGAATATGCTGCAGGTGTTCAGCCCAAGTCTTTTTGTAAATTAGAATGTCATCCAGATACACCACTAAAAAATTATTGGTGAATGGTCGCAGGATATTGTCCATCATCCTCATGAAAGTGGCTGGAGAATTTGTCAAACCAAAGGGAATGACCAACCATTCAAAAAGGCCTTCCTTTGACTTGAAGGCAATCTTCCATACATCTGTCTATTCTATCGAGACCTGGTGGTAGCCAGAATTCAGATCAATCTTATTGAAGTATTTGGCCCCCGTGAGTTGATCAAGGAGGTCGTCGATTCGGGGAATCGGGTACCAATTTCTGACTGTGATTTTATTTAGAGCCCGATAATCAATACAGAGTCACCACGTTCCATCTTTCTTTTGCACCAGCACGATTGGTCTCCCGCAAGGTGATGAGCTGGGGTGAATGTGCCCCTTGTGGAGTAGTTCTTGGATCTGTCGCTTGATCTCCTCATTCTCTAACAAAGAGTGATGATATACTGGCCCATTGGGAAGTGGTGCACCGTGGGTTAGATCAATGGGGTTCTTGACCTGGCAGTGCACAGGTACCCCTGTAGGTGAGGAGAAGATATCTGAGTATTCTTCCATGACCTTATCTACTTGCTTCTGCTGTGTGGAGAGGTTGGTCACAAAGACCCTGGATGTGGCTATGATATTTTGCTTATTCTGAGAGTGAATCATGAAGAAGACAAACTTCCCCGTATGAGAGATGACCTTCCTACATTACTTGGCAGAGATCAAGGAAATAGCACTAGGTGGCACTACCTCGGGTATCCTGTACAATTTCTTGTTCAAAGTAATAATAACACTACGAGGCCTAGACTCATATACAACATGACATTTCCATAAATAAGGTTGGCCCAAAATAACATCACAAACTTCGAGAGGAGCAAAATCACACAATACCTCATCTTTGAAGGGATTAATGCCATACAACAGTCGACACTGTTGGCTGGCGCGGAGATCGCTTCCTTGGTGAAGCCATCCAATGGTGTAGGGTTGTGGGTGCGGCGTTGTTGGCAGGGCTAGCCGCTTGATGACCTCTACTGAGATGAGGTTCTTTTGGCTATCACTATCAACAATGAAGTGCAGTGGGGTGCCTTTTACCCACATTTGTGAATGGAAGAGGCACTCTCCTTCTTCTGGCTCGTCTGGTTCACCAGGCTGGAGCTTGGTGGTAGCAACGATGGCACTGGGTTCCGCATCAATGATTCGTCTTCCCCTTTCTAGTTCTGGATCAGAGTCAAAATCCGCATCTGATTCAGAGGCTTTCACTTCAGCCACTAGTGACTGTTTCGAGCGACAGTCAACAGTGTTATGCCAAGGGCTCTTATGGAAGTCGCACCACTTCCTGGTATCTTTCTTTGTCTTTTCGATGTCCTTATTCTCTTGCAGCTTGGACTGGTAGTCCTGATACTGTCCATCTTTTCTCTGTCCTTTGTTCTGTGGGTTGGGGCTGCCCTTTCTTGGCTTTTGTTGTGAGGGGTTCCCAGGCCCAAATTGCCGCGTCTTTTGTTTGAGCTTCTGCTCGATTTTGACGGCATATCGGTAGGCCGCGCCCAAGGATGAGATGTCCAGAAATTCCATTTTGGTCTGGATGTATCTATGCAGAGCACCATGATTCTTTAGCACCATATGTCGCTTTGAATATTTGATACCTAGCTTGGTGCGCAAGGTATGGAAGATATTTGTGAAATCTGGCACTACTTGGTCTCTTTCTTGTCGCAGTGTGGTCCATTTGGTATATAGGTCATCGTAACTTCCGACAGGGTAGTATTGTTCCTTAATAGCATCCCTGAAGGATTCCTAGGTGGTCGTGACTGAAAATAATGAGGTTTTCTTTGTTTCATATTGTTCACAGAAGGTTTCCCACCAATCTTTGACATTGGGAATGGCTTTGAGGAGCGCAAAAGTAATATTTTCTCTATTCGAGAAGTTATGGACAGAAAAATACCCTTCTAGCAGATTCAACCACTTATCTACAACATCTACATCTATCTGACCTTCAAATATAAAAATGTCTAAGTTTATTTGTACATTGAAGGGGGTGGCGCCTCTGTTCGAAGAAGATGTGTCGCCTGTTGGTAGTTACCGAAGGATTTGCGCGAAACTATCCATCATCTCGTTCCTTTGTTGCATGAGGACTTCCTCAATCAACAGTTTGAAAGGATCTTCGGTCCCATCATCTTTCTTTTATCTTTCCATGAGAGGTCACTTGGGCGTGCGAGAGATTTTTTCCTCAAGAGAAACAAGCTCAAGACCCAACTCTTTGTACTCTGACCTCATTGGGGACATGCATTAAGACGACAAGGAGCAGACCGCTCTGATACCACTGATCCGGATTTTATGAGCAGAAAAAAATGAATACAGATTATTAACAGATTCTTAGCACAAAATAATAGAGATACAGTAAAACTGGTTTTCTATTCAATAATGAAATAAGTTGAAACTGTAAAATGCAGCAGAAACACGCTTGCTGGAATGGTGGCGGCTTATCTCTGAGAAGAGATGTGACAGTTGCGCTCATTCGCAAGAAGGCCATTACAATGAGGATCTAAAGGCCTTTTTACAATAAGCAAGAATTCCAAAATCCCTATACA
>JZKD02S1096791.1:185812-214003 GCA_000966675.3 Picea glauca
TAACCCTAGGAGATGAAGCGCCAAAAGTCATGTGGGCCCCGTTTGGGTAAGTTAGTACATCAAATTCTCGGGGTCGTAACTTTTGCATACGATCTCTGTTTTAGGTGTGTGATAGTCTATTGGAAAGGTATCATCGAGGAGATTAATTTTGGGGGCTCAATCATTCCTTTGGATATCATTGAGGATATCTATCCTGAAAAACCTTCATTTAGGCCCTCAAAATGGCCCTAGAAGTTAAAACTGCTAAAAATAGTAAATTGCCAAAATTGTCAGAAAATTGTCTTGAGCCAATTGGAAAAGGTGGGTGGCCACTAATATCCATCTGGATCACTATATGAGAACAAAATTGTACAACATTTCATGATTTTTCAAACTGTCTAGCCTAACAAATTTTGTTGGATGCACATTTTGCAAAGCCAACAACATTAGATGAAGTAGGATCAACACGAGTTGATAATTATGGAAGATGTGCAGGGCATTTTCAATCATGGAGAAGAGAACAGAGGAATGTATGTCCATATGGGTATTGAATGTACAAATTCCAATGGACATGGAGAAGGTAAGTAAGAAAGCATGAACTTGATGGAAACCATAAAGAGTTTGGATAGGGATGTCCTGAGTCATAAAGTTGACAATGAGAGGCTTATGAAAGCCAAGGAACTGTGGGAAGAATTCAACATTAAATTGATGTGGATATTGAATAGAATTGAGAAGAAAATGGATAAGTAGACTGATTCAAGTAGATCACCAAGATATAGCTCCCATGACAAGAGGGGAAGAACAACATGCAACAAAAGTGTTGACAGAAAACACCATCACTCTCCAAGACATTCCACTAGGAGAGAGCACAGTAGTTCAAGTCATGTTGACTAACCTGAGAAGACTAGGGTGGATGAACTTTAGGGAGAAATAAATAAAATCAAGCCTCCTACTTTTGATGGTGAGCATAAGAAGGATGAGGATGTGAAAACTTGGATGCTAAATGTGAGAAAGTATTTTCAGTTGCATAATTACTCTTCCAATGCAAAAGGAATAATTTCTATTTACCATTTCAAGGGAAAATCATCAATGTGGTGGGACCAATATGTGCAAGTACAACACATTGATGAGAAGAAAGTGACTTGGAAAGAATTCAAGAGGTTTTTCCAAAGGAAATACTTCACTAAGAGGTACTATGACAAGAAAATGAAAGATTTCTTTGAACTCAATCTCGAGAGTATGACTAGTGATGAGTATGAAAGAAGGTTTTTAGAACTACTAAAATATGTTTCCTTCATCAAATATGAGCAAATTAAGATTCATAGATGTTTGAGTGGGCTACCACCATTTATCAGTGACAAAATACAATATGATGATCCCAAAATATTGGAGGAAACTATAAGAAGGGCTAAGTGCCTTTATGATCAGCAAAAGGGGAAAGAATCTTACTAGAAATCTTGGGAAGAAAAGAATAAAAGTAAGATGGAACTGAGGAAGAAGGGGATTAAGTCACCATTCTTCAGAAATAACTACTACGAAAAACTAGCTACTAAAGAATCCATAATGACAGAGCCATTGGGGAAATGGTAAATGCAACAACCTATTCAATGTTGGGGTTGTAAGGGAGATCACATGTACAAAGATTTCTCTTGTATAGGTGAAAGAGTGAAGAATTCTCATAGCGTGAAACAAGTTGAAACAATAGAGGACATGGGAATAAGTGTACCTAAGATTTATGAAGAATTGGACAACAAGCAAGATGGGTTTCAATCACATATGATTGAAGTTGAAGGTAAGATAAATAATCATCCCGTTGTTATTTTAATTGATTTGGGATCTAGTCATAATTATCTAGATCCTAATATGGTGGAAAGGTTTCATTTTCCAAGAAGAAATCTTCGAAAACCTTGGATGGTACAGCTAGACACATGAGCTAAAAGGAAGATCAATGAGATTGTTAAGGAATGTCCAATGAACCTGAATGGGATGACCACTAGCGCAGAGTTGAATATCATACCTTTAGGTTCCTATGAATTCCTAATTGGTATGGATTGGTTGGATCAACACCATGTTGTCCTATATTCTTATAAAAAATAATTTACTTGCTTGGATGAGGGAGGAAACTTAAGGACAGTACAATGGATTCCTAGAACAGTGACTGTCAAAGAAGTTTAAGCCTTTCAGCTGAAGAGGAGTTACATAAAAGGGTGTCAAATTTTTTCCACGCAAATGGAAGAGACACCTAGGGATAAGGTGTCATACATTGAAGATCATGCAGTCCTGAAAGAGTTTGAATATGTATTCAAGAAGATAGCAGGAATTCCACCTAAAAGATATATTTATTTCTCTATTAGTCTAATACCTAGAGAAATTCTAGTATCTAAGACTCCTTACAGGATGAGTACACCTGAACTGAAGGAATTGCAAATGCATATTGAAGAGATTCTGAAGAAGGGGTATATACACCCAAGTGTGTCACCTTGGGGTGCCCCAATATTGTTTGTAAATAAAAAGAATGGAACATCGAGACTTTGTATAGATTTCAGGAAGTTTGATAAAGTAATTGTGAAGAACAAGTATCCTTTGCTAAGGATAGATGACCTTTTTGATCAATTGAAAGATGCATAAATATTTTCCAAGATTGATTCAGGTCAGCCTACCATCTTGTAAGAATTAAATAAGAAGACATCAAAAAGACTGCTTTCAGAATAAGGTATGTCCATTATGAGTTCACAGTGGTTCCCTTTGAGTTAACAAATCCACCAATTGTCTTCATGTGTCTCATGAATTGTGTATTCCAAAATTACTTGGATAAGTTTGTCATTGTCTTTTTAGATGACATTCTGATCTATTCTAATTTTGAAGGAGAACATGAGAAACACTTGAGAATGGTGTTAAAAATTTTAAGGGAGCTTAAATTGTATGCCAAATTGAGAAAGAGCTCATTCTACTAGAAAAAAAATTTATTAATTGGGCCATATCATATCTAAGGAGGGGATAGCGGTAGATACAGAAAAGATAAGAGCCATTGAAAATTGGCCAGCACCAAGGAGTGTATCTGAGGTAAGATCATTCATGGGTCTTGCGGGTTATTATAGAAGATTCATTGAGGGATTCTCAAGAATTGCACACCCAATTATTTCTTTGCAGAAGAAAGGTGTGAATTTTGAATGGACATTGGATTTTGAAAGGAGTTTCCAAAACTTGAAGTATTTACAAGAGCTCCAATACTAAGGATTATTGATCCATGTGAAGATTTCATAGTATGCATTGATGCATGTAATGAGGGACTCGTTGGAGTCCTTAGTCATAATGGTTATGTTGTGCACTATGAATCAAGGAAGTCGAAGCATGAAAGACACTATGCAACTCATGATTTGGATTTGGAAGTAATAGTGCATGCCTTGAAGATGTGGAGGCACTACCTCATGGGGAAAATATTTGAATTGAGGACACATCGTAGTGGTATGAAATATTTGTTCGATCAACGAACTCTAAATGTCAGGCAAAGTAGATGGTTAGACTTCATCAGTGAATATGATTTTGATATAAAAGATATCAAAGGTAAAGAGAAAAAGGTGGTTGATGCACTTAGTAGGAGGGTGCATGAGATGCAGGCTACAACCATTAGCATGTGTCAATCAGATATGAAAGGTATAATTATAGAAGTTGTTAAATCAGGTCATAAATACATGGAGTTAAAGGAAAAACTTCAGCAATGAAGCTTACAGCAGAATGTTGAAGACTAGAAGTTGGAAGAAGATGAAATTATTATATACATAGGAAAAAATTATGTGCCAAATTCTCAAGAATTGAAGAATCTGATATTGGGAGAAATGCATAATGTACCTTATGTTGGACACCCGGGTTACAATAAAACTATTGCAACTGTCAAGAGCCAATATTATTGGCCAAGCATGAAGAAGGAAATTGCAGAGTTTATTTCCAAATGTTTGGCATTTCAGAAGGTCAAGGATGAGCACATGCATCCAGTTGCTCTACTACAATCATTACCCATTCCAAAGTGGAAGCGGGAAGTGATAACAATGGATTTTATCACTAAGCTACCTAGAACTAACAAGCATCATGATTCTATCATGGTGATAGTGGACAAGCTTACCAAAGTTGCCCATTTTATTCTAGTAAAGCTTACTCTCAAGGAAGCTAGCATATATGATATCTACTTGAGAGAAATAGCTCGATTGCATGGAATGCCAAAGACAATTGTGTTTGACAGAGATCCAAAATTTTACTTCAAAATTTTGGCAAGGTTTGCTCAATGGATTTGGAACAAATCTTCATTTTAGAACAACTTATCATCTAGAGTCAAATGGGCAGACAGAAAGGGTGAATCAAGTAATATTAGATATGCTAAGGATGTATGTCATGGATAAACCATACAAATGAGAGGATTATCTACACTTGGTAGAGTTTGGTAACAACAATGGGTATCAAGCATCGTTGAATATGAGCCCATTTGAGGCACTCTATGGAAGGAAATGCAACACACCAATCAATTGGGACAAACCAGCAGACCGTGCAGTAGTTGGTCCAAAACTACTCAAAGAAATGGAAATGGATATGATAAAAATGAAGAAGAATTTAAAGGATGTACAGGATAGGAATAAAATTTATGTTGATAAGGGAAGAACTCACAAGGACTTTCATGTGGGAGATCAAGTGTTCCTGAAAATAAAGGCCAACAGAAGTTCCCTTAAGTTGGGAAATTTTTCAAAGTTGGCAGCGCAGTTTTTTCAGCCATTTGAAATCTTGGAAAGGATTGGGCCAATGGCATATCTACTTTCCTTGCATGTATAAATGCATATTCATAATGTATTCCATGTGTCATTCATTAAATATATATATATACTAATGGTGTGGAATGTGATTTAGGTGGAACAAGAAGGCATTTTTCAAGTGCATCTGGTGTGCATATTGTATCAGAAGATCAAGCATCTCCAGAATCAATCCATAGGGCTACTAAAGGTCCAATGGACCTGGTACGGTCCTGAGGATGCTATGCAGGTAGAATACCCGCATCTTTTTGAAAACTTTTGAGTTTTGTATTGTACATGTGTATATATTGCATTGAGGACATTGCATAAATAAGGGAGGAGGGATTGTAATACCCCTAGGTCGATTCACAAGTGTAAATATCAATGTAATTGTACGTTACTTACAAGTTCGTGAGCTGAAGTAACAAGTTGTTCATTTGGTTCTACACGCACTAAGTTAGTGCACGAGGAACTCAAATCAAATGAGTGTGCACAATTGTAAAAGGATACAACGTCTAGTTGAATGTTTGGCGCGCACCTGTGTAAGTACACAATAATGGCGCATTGAAAGTAAAATGTATTAGTGAATGCAGTGTGCACAAGTGTTAAGAGAAGGGATGGTGCACTGAAAGAATAGGCGTGCAACCCTAGAGGTGTCAAACTGTAGTGACAGAGCTCTGAGACTTCCTATTTAGTCTGTTTCTAAAGTGTTGGAAGGGAAGTGGGGCAGTCGAGGGACTATTGAGAAGATAAGGGACACACTTCCTCGGGTGGGATAGGCATGTGGGGAATGAGAGACTGTCAGTTGTCAGTGAGAATTGGCATCTGTGACGGAATTTCCTGCAATTGAGTCAGCTATGTATGAGCTACCTTTGGGTGAGTTCCTGTAGAGTCAGATACTTTAGTCTGGTTGGGAACCCTTTCCCAAGTGGATTTTATCCCCAACTCAGGGGTGACCCACTGTTGATATTTATGGATAGTGTGGTCTAAGGCTAGGAGGAACGTGGAAGGTATACCTGTAGTTGGTGTCTTTTATTCCAAAAGATAAGTGTCAGTTCTGTGTTAAATCATGTTTGCAAATTATAGTTATGCTATTGTTGTCATGGGTTTATGCTATTCATGTTGTGTTTATAATTTTGTTATGAATTGTGTATAAATATGTTTAGAAAATGTATGTAATCATGCATTGCATAATTTCTATATGTTTTTAATTAAGGATAGAGTTGTGTCAGAGAAATTCAAGTGGAATTGTTGGTAAATTGGTATCAGAGTTGATGAGAAAGAAAGTTTTTCAGGTGGAACTCCCCCTCGGAGTCTGGGAGTGTTACAATATGGTATCAAAGCAAGAGAGTTTTAAGTGAAATTACCCATCAGGTGTTTGGGGGTGTTACAAATAAGAATTCTACCAAAGAAAAGGACTTTCGGGTGGGAGACCTGGTAATAAAATGGGATAAGCCACATGAATACAAAGAGAAACATTCCAAACTCCAACAGTTGTGGCTTAGTCTTGGTGATGGAAAAACTTGGCCTAGGAACATATAGATTGTAGAATATTGAAGGACAAGTAGAACTCCTTCCTATCAATGGCCAAGCATTGAAAATTTATTTCAATTAGTTGTCATCTTGGTAGCTGACTTGTACATAAATAATCTAGTCTTCTATTTTTGAATTTTACTTTTCAATTATGCTCATTTTTACTTGTTTGATTTGAATAATTCATTTTCTTTTCTCATTTTGAGTTCTTTGTTTCGCTTAATTAGTTCCATTTTAAATAACAAAAAAATCACATTGAATAATTCTTTTTTTTAGAATAGTATTCTTGTTGCTAATATTTTCTACCTATTTCAATTTTGTGGCATACAACTAGTTAAAATCATGAAAGTGCACTCTCATCCCAATGGATAAGACACCAATTCTACTACTCTATTCCAACCTAAGTCTAGTATTCAAGACATTGCCCAATGGATAAGACACCAATTCTACTACTCTATTCCAACCTAAGTCTAGTATTCAAGACATTGAATCTTTGGTGGAACATTGCTTGAATAAAGAACAACCATGAGTAACTAAATCCTAATAATGAATATATTGTTGGTTACATGTAGGGTTCCACTAACTGACATCTAATGAATAATTGATGTTTTACCCAGAGACTTACATAATATCTAAGGTATTTTACATAAACAAAAATATTATCATAAATCATGTATACCTAAGAAATTTGTTGGGCTCCATTTTTGTCATATTTCTCCTCCCAATAAAGCCATTATTTTTAAACCATTTCATGCATTTTGTTATTAATACACACCATAAACCCTCATTAAATGTCATCACTCAATATCTGGTGTGGTTAATACATCATTTTTCTATGTTTTTAGTGATTAAAAGATGATTATATCATGGTTTTACTAACGATGATATATGAAGTGTGATTCTTGTACCATCATGATCAACATTCTTGTACCATTACCGCAGTTCAACATTCCCGCACCATCACTGCCATTATGGTACCCTTCATTTTTTAACATATTCATGTGTTTCTAGGAGAAAATCGAGAACATGGGTTTTCTCTGCGGATCGAGAACATGGGTTTTCTCTGCGGAGATATCGGCATGCTCTGACTTGTGTCAAAACATGTTCAGGTTGCACGTGTGGACCTCCATATCTGAAACAACCATTCAAGCCAAAATTAACAAAAGTTTCAGACAATCAACTTCCACGTCAATTTTCATGTCAATGAAGAAAAATCCGAAGATTATAAAACAAGGGTTTCGTTCCCAGTATGGAAAATTGGTTCTCTCGAGAAATTTTTTCCAAAGAAAGACGTGATTCGAGAGTTATTCTTGGTTCTTCATCACAAATGTGCTCAAATTGCTCACAGGTCTATGTTGTGACACGTTTTCAAGTTATTGAACGAATTATAGTTCAGATCGATTGGAAGGCTCCACGAATAGCATACGAGATCAAAACTGATATGATTCTTTTATGTCTTCTAAAGTGGTTGGGTAGAATCAAAACCAATTCGATCTGTTTGTTATGTTAACTATTTTTTTATTGTTCTGGTTCATTAGTTGTGGAGGGTTTTTATATAAATATATATGTTTTGTAATAAAAGGGGAAAGTCCACGTTGTCTATTTTTCAATTGATACACAAAACAAATTATTGGTGTTTATCTTGGTGTGTCAATGAAAACATAAAATATCGCTTCTATCCTTGTGCCTTTAATTCATGTTCTAAATCTAGTTTCTCGGCTTTTCATTTAACGTTGTAAATCTTGTTTAAGTGTTATGTGTTATATCTCCACTGTGTGCTGTATGCATGAGATTTTGATCATTTTCATCACGTGTGAATACATATTTGTTCTATCTTATTATAGTGTTAAGTTGTCTTTAAGTCATATTGTTATACTGGTATCTAATCTTGTGATATACATGTAAGTTATAATATATTGCTGTGTTAGTTTGTTATTAATTATATATGTGTAAAGCCGTATTACTTGGTGTATATAATAATAAAATAGTATCAATATGTACAAAAAATTTACAATGATATATAAAAAAAAATATTTATATTAAATTATATATATTTATATATATATATATATTTATATTTTTTTATATTTTTTTTTTTTTTTTTGATTGATTGATTGATTGATTGTTGGTTGTTTTGACATATCATTGTAAATTGTTGTTATTTATTGATATTATTTTATTATTATATTGTGTTTTTGTTTTGTTATATTAACACATATTGTTTTGTTATTTGTGTTTTGTTATATTAACATCTAATGTTTTGTTAAAACACATTGCTTTGTTATTTAATGTTTTGTTAAAACACATTGCTTTGTTATTTATGTGTTATAATGTTCTATCACATTACTATATTGTTTTATTTATTGATTGATTGTTGTTTTGACATATCATTGTAAATTGTTGTTACTTATTGATATTATTTTATTATTATATTGTGTTTTTGTTTTGTTATATTAACACATATTGTTTTGTTATTTGTGTTTTGTTATACTAACATCTAATGCTTTGTTAAAACACATTGCTTTGTTATTTATGTGTTATAATGTTCTATCACATTATTATATTGTTTTGTTTTATTGTTAATAGTTTTTATATTATCATGCAAACTTTGTTGTACACATGTTGTATTAAGTATCTTTGTTATGTTGTTATGTATTGTGATATAAACATGAATGTAGTGTTGAAGGATTGTTTTTGCAACGTGATTTTTATGTGCAATTAAAGGCAAAACAAATCATGTACTAACACATACCTCGCTTCTTTGGGTGTATCTTTTCATGAGGACTGATCTCCAAAGTGTGTGTTTTGTATTGCATCATTTTAATTTGTTTTCCTATAACATAAGTGTGGATCCACTACAAGAATAAGCCATTGAATATCGAGATATAACTAGGGAGACATGATCTTGAGGTCCAATGTTAAGCTATGACATGTGGTGTTAATTTTTTATTTCATTTGAGCTTGTCATGATTTCATTCATTACATTATGAAGTGTGTTTTCTTTGAATCCTTTACATTTTGTTACTTTGTGAATATATCAAGATTGTTGATAGGATATAGTTAGAGTCACCTATTTGCACATAGAAAGATTGTCTAGATGCAAAGTTGCAAAAACACCACTTAGACTTTCCAAGCTTGACGTGTTTGTGGCTACTTTCTTTTGAATTTGATTGTTTGCTAGTATTTAGATTTCCTTTTGAATATCCATAATGAAGAGGGAACACATCCTAGACACGTGCACGCATGGATCAATGGTTTGGACATGTTGACATGTAGAGCCATGGTATTTTGTTCATGCTTAATAGTCGCCATATGGACATAGTGAAGTTGTTTAAGATTGTATTTATGAATTTTGAAGTGTGTTTTTATAGCATTAGTTTTTAGCATAGGTTAGAATAGGATCTGATCTTACATTTCTTGTGCTTGTATCTCTAAGTTTCTGAACTATTGGTCGATAATTTAATGTCTGAAAATTATTCCATATAATTTTCCCAAAAAATTTGATGTCATTGTCGGGGAGGTGCTAAAAAGGATTAAATCCTAGGTAGATAGGTTGCATTTAAATTACATGTCTTGGGGGAGGAGAGACACTAAGATAGGAGGTAAGAACATGTGTAGTCATTATTGTGATTTTCTCCAAATCATTGATTGTTCCTTTCATGCAAGAGTGTTTATTTTCATGCAAGTGTGGTGTTATTTAATTCTGCAATTAGTTTTAATCCATTTGTTTTAAAGTTAATATTTCAATTAGTTTTTGAAGATATAAGATCCCGCTGTACACTAATCCCTGTGCAATACAAGACCTATCAACTAGCACAAGAAGGATATTCAAGAATATTTGGAACAAAAGAGGAAATGCTACTCCAAGAAATCTCTAAAATCCTATCAGTAGTTGGATATATATATGCATCTCAAGAGGAGAAAATTCTAACAACATTCAGAAACATACCTACACTCCAGGGAGCAATAAAAGACCATAATTTCCATGAACCACATCTACAAGAAGATATAGAATCCTTCTTTAATCATCCTTTCCAATCTACCGAGGAGACCGAAGAATCATCGACTGCATCCAATGAAGATAAACCATTAGAACTTGAGATCAAAGAGTTCTTGATGTACCTATCATCAGATCATATATGCATCTAGGAGACCAACCATTCAATAGTAGAATATCTGCATGGCATGGTAGAGGAGGATATATAGAGTGGTCCAAATGAACAAGTGAACCAAGAATATTATTACTTTATTGAATGTTGGTTCCAGGCGACTATCAGGTCAAAGCACCACTTTCTTCTTCAACAATTCTTGACATCACATCACTTGAAGCACCTAGTTCCTCATGCTCTATTATACATTAAAGCACATCTTTCAAACCTGAGTATGAATATATTTGTAATCTTGTTACACACATGGTTTGATTGGAAATACTCCTACACTTAAACACAGGGTTTCCTTTTTCAAGTACAGTAGGATAGTTGTAATAAATAAATAAATAAAATAGTAAAGAGAAAAATAATTCTAGTTGTGAAAACCATTTTACTGACGCAATTGGACAAGAGATTTTCTTGAAAACTAGGCAACTGACATGCAAATTTCACAATAAGTTCTGTAAGTTTATGTTGGTTCAAATATTGTATTGTATTCTTCAAATCAATTATGTTTTGTACTCACATAAGCTTATGTGGGATTCCTTAAGGCCTACCTTCTAAAAAATCTTGTCCCATCGACTCCAACAGATCATCTAGGATCAAGGTTAAAGAATGTAAAAGTACCTTGGTGTTTGCATTCCTTAATGGAATATTTCCTCGCTGAAAATCATGGGAATACATCAATGTCCCTTGATGGCCAGTTCTTGCAGGTGACTCGACATTAACACATCTATTCGATCCTATTAGGATGTAATTCAATACCTTGATTCTTATTGACATCACTGGTGAGTCATCTCACATTGGTTAACGACATACATTAATGGTTGGTAATCCAATGATTTCTTTCTATTTTTGACATCAAGAAAATACATTCACATAGATTGAATTTTACTAATAGGGCATAAAGGATGAAGACTATATGCTTTCATGGTATCAACAAAATCTTGCAACAATTTGATTTCTTGTAATCGTGTGTTCCAATAAAATACTTCCAGTCAGTCTTAAACAGTTTGTATGAGGACATGAAAACCCTTGGGTTTTGGGGGAGATATTCAGATCCCTTCTAGATATTCAAGTTATTTTCATCATCTCCAACATGTTTAGTTCATCTCATTCAGTTTTTATTTCCTTCAGCATGGTTCAGTTCAACCTCTTTCAGCAGTTCTCCGCCTTCCTCACTCTCATCTTCATCATTCAGTCAACATACATCAGATCCTTCATTCTAGCCAACAACACATCAAAATTGAAAGCAAAGGTAACTTGAGGTAAAACAGGTATAAATATCTTTAATTTACTATGAATTTGGAAAATATGATGCATAACCACTCCACACTCAACTACACATCATCACCACCTAAAAATTACCCATCACAAACCATCAATTCACCATCTACAATAACATTTATACTCTAATTATAGGACCATGGAAAGAATGAAAACGAAATTATTGTGGTATACAAATAAGAAGAAACACCTATAATGTCGTCTCCTTGTACATCATAAAACATTCGTAAGATATTAACTGAATGTTATTCATAAGAGGATGAAGTCATTGTTGCCTATACAAACAAAGAACCACAAGTACATATTGGTCTCAAAATACTCTGATCGCAAGACCAAGCTATAAAAATAAAATATGTGGTATACAAATACAAACACAACAAGCAACATTCATAATGTATTTTCCTTATACATCATAAAACATTCCTAAGGTCATCATTTGAAGGATCTAAAGAAAAGGATGAAGTCATTGTTTCCTATCCAAGAAAAGAACCACAAGTAAATATTGTTCTTATGATGAAAGTAAAGTACAGAGTATAAAAGTGCCCAAGTTCATATTCATGTTTCCATCATCTCCATCATTTTTCAAACTACTTTTTCATATATTCTACCATAATGCCCATCTTTGGTTTGTCCTCCATTTTCATGATAATTTTTGTTACTTTTTTTTAAAGAAAATCAAGTTTGTTGTGACAATAGAATAAAACTTAGCTGTGAAGGGTGTTTCTCCACAAGAACCAACACCTTCATTGTTGCTCCACAAGAACCAACACTAGCACAAAGAAACAATGTCACAAATATCTAATCATGCGAGATAATTAAAGAGAGTATACAATGAATAAATATTTACAAGTTCTTGTTTGCATGAGGACATGCAAATCCTCGGGTTTGGGGGTGTGTTGGGCTCCATTTTTGTCAAATTTCTCCGCCCAATAAAGCCATTATTTTAAAACCATTTTTCTACATTTTGTTATTAATACACACCATAAACCCTCACTAAACATAATCACTCGTCATTGTATATCCAGTGTGGTTAATACATCAATTTTCTATATTTTTAGTGATTAAAAGATGATTATATCATGGTTTTACTGACGAAAGTTTATGAAGTGTTATTCTTGTACGAGCATGATCAACATTCATGTACCATTACTGCAGTTCAACATTCCCGCACCATCACTGTCATTCTGGTACCCGTCTTTCTTAGGCATATTCATGCATTTGTAGGAAAAACTTGAGAACTTGGGCTTTCTCCGCGATGTCGACATGTTCTCTTTTGTGCCAAAACATTCCCAGGTCGCACATGTGGACCTCCAGCGCAGAAACAATAGTTCAGCCCGAAATTAGAAGAAGCTCTAGATGATCAACTTCTGTCTCGATTTTTGTGCAAATTAAGACAAATCTAAAGATTATAAAACATGGGTTTTGTTCCTAGTATGGCAGATTGGGGCTCCAAAAAGTTGTTTTCCAAAAAATGACATGGTTCAAGATTTATGTTTGGTTCTTCATGATGAATATGCTCAAATTGCGCCCAGATCTATGTTGCAACATGTTTTGTTATTTATGTTTTGTTATACTATCATGTATTGTTTTGTTAATACACATTTCTTTGTTATTTATAGAATATAATGTTCTATCACATTACTTTATTGTTTTGTTCCATTATTAATAGTTTCTATATTTTCATGCCTGCAAACTTTGTTGTACACATGTTGTATCAAGTATCCTTGTTATGTTGTCATGTATTGTGATATAAACACGAATGTAGTGTTAAAGGATTGTTGTTGCAACATGATTTTCATGTGTAATTAAAGGAGAAACTAACCTCGTGCCAACACATACCTCGCTTCTTTGAGTGTATCTCTTCTTGAGGACTAATCTTCAAAGTGTGCATTTTGTATTGCATCGTTTTAATTTGTTTTCCTGCAGCATAAGCGTGGATCCACTACAAGAATAATCCATTGAAGATTGAGATCTAACTTGGGAGACGTGATCTTGGAATCCAATGTTAAGCTATGTCATGTGTTTTTAATTTTTTATTTCATTTGAATTTATCCTGCTTTCATTCATTACATTATGAAACATGTTTTCTTTGAATCCTTTACATTGTGTTACTTTGTGAATATATCAAGTTTGCTGATAGGATCTAGTTAGAGTCACCTCTTTACACATAGATAGACTATCTAGATGCAAAATTTCAACAACACCGGTTATTTGTCAGGATTGATGTGTTTGTGGCTACTTTCTTTTGAATTCAATTTTTACTAGTATTTAGATTTCATTTTGAATATCCATTCATTGCTAATGAAGATGGAACAGATCCTAGACATGTGCATGCATGGATCAATGGTCTAGACATGTTGACATGCTAAGCCATGATATTTGGTTCATGCTTAATATCAGCCATATGGACATAGTAAAATTGTTTAAGATTTCCTTTATGCATTCTGAAGTGTGTTTTGTTGACATTAGTTGTTAGCATAGGTTCGAATATGCTCATATCCTACATTTCATATGCTTGCATATCTAAGTTTACGAACATAAGCCAATAGATTAATCTCTGAAAATTATTGCATATAATTTTCCCAACATTTCGGGGATGTGCTAAAAAGGATGAAATCTTAGGCATGTAGGTTTCCTTTAAATTACACAGCTTGGAGAGGAGAGATAGTAATATGGGAGGTAAGAACCTGTGCGTTCACTATTGTGAGTTTCTCCAAATACTTGATTGTTCCTTTCATGCAAGAGTGTTTATTTTCATGCAAGTGTGGTGTGCTTTAATTCTACAATTATTTTTAATCCATTTGTTTTAAAGTTAAGATTTCAATTATTTTTTGGAGCTATAAGTGCATGATGTACATTAATCCATGTGCAAGACATGACCTATCAACTAAAACAGAAGGATGTTCAAGAATCTATGGAACAAAAGAACTCCAAGAAATATCTAAAACCCTATCATTAGTTGGAAATATCTCTACATCTCCGGAGAAGAAAATTCCAACAACATTTAGAAACATTCCTGCACTCTAGGGAGCAATAGAAGACCAAAATTTCCATGAGCCACATTTGCAAGAAGATATAGAAGCCTTCTTTGATCATCCTTTCCAATATGTCTAGGAGATCAAAGAATCATGGACCTCATCCAATAAAGAGAATCCATTAGAACCTTAGATCGAGTTTTTGACATACATATCATCAGATCATGTATGCATCCAAGAGACAAACCATCCGATAGTAAAATATATGCATGGCATGGTAGAGGAGGATATATAGAGTGGCCCAAATGAACAAGTGAACTAAGAAGATCATGACTTTATTAAATTTTGGTTCCAGATGACTATCAGGTCAAAGTACCACTTTCTTCTTCAACAATTATTGACATCACATCACTCAAATTTGTTGGTTCCTCATGCTCCAGTATACATTAAAGAATATATTTCAAACCTGAGTATGAATATATTTGTAATCTTGTTACTTACATGGTTTCATTGGAAATACTCCTACACTTGAGCAAAGGGTTTCCTTTTTCAAGTATAGTAGGATATTTGTAATAAATAAATAAATAAAATAGTAAAGAGAAAAATAAGTCCAAATGGACATGAGAGTTTCTTGAAAACCAGGAAACTAGCAGGAAAAGTTCTAAATAAGTTCTGTAATTTTATGTTGGTTCAAATATTGTATTGTATTCTTCAAATCAATTATGTTTTGTACTCACGTAGGCTTATGTGGGATTATTTAAGGCCCACCTTTAAAAACATCTTGTCCCATCAACTCCAACACACCATCTGGTATCGAGGTTAGAGAATGTAAAAGTACCTTAGAGTCTGTGTGCCTTACTGGAAGATTTCCTCATTGAAAATCATGGGAATACATCAATGTCCCTTGATATTAAGATCTTGCAGGTGACTCGATGTCAGCGGATCTATTCATGCATGTTAGGATGTACTTAGGTACATATATTCTCATTGACATCACTGGCTATTCATATCACATTGGTTAATGACATACATTAATGGTCAGTAATTGAATGATTTATTTCTATGTTCGAAATCAAGAAAATGCATTCACATAGATTGGATTGTACCAATAGGGGATAAAGGATGAAGACTATATTCTTTCATGGTATCAACAAGAGCTTGCAACAATTTGATTTCTTGTAACCGTGTGTTCCAATAAAAGAATGTCAGTCAACCTTAAACAGTTTTCATGAGGACATGAAAACCATTAGGTTTTGGGGAGATCTTCATATTCTTTTCATCATCTTCAACATCTTTAGTTCATCTCAGACAATTTTTATTTCCTTCAACATGGTTCAGTTCAGCCTCTTTTAGCAGACTCCTCTTGTTGGTTGTGGAGCCTGATTATCTTCCTAATTCATATGCAGGTCAAAGAGACTATAGGATATACAATTCGTGTGCCCCCCCCCCCTAGGTCTTGAGGGGGGAGGATGTTTTCTTTTATGCAATTCAAATATTGTAATTTCATAGTCAATATGGACTGTTCATTATAAGGTTTCATATCTGACGATAGAAGTTATGTTAGGGTTTTTTTCCCTAGAATGCAACCCTCTTTTATGAGAAATTGTATTGCAATTGTGTGTGTAGTAGAGTGAATATTGTATTATGAGAGAGGAGACCGTTATAGAAAGAAGAGGAAGTTACACCAGGTGTACTATAGGTTGTATCCCTTCATTTGTTGAATATTAAAAAGGAAGGACCTCACAATTTCTCTGGTGGATGTAGCCACACTAGGTGAACCACGTATATTTGTGTCTCTAATGTATTGTGTATCTTTTGTGTTTTATTTCTGCATTTGCTTTATTTTATTTCTCTATGATCTTGTTTTTTCTAACAACCGGTATTAGAGCCAAAGGTAACTCACAGGAAAAGAAGGTTCTTGGTTTGAGTGGGAGCAATGGCGGAAGAGGGAAATTTTAGGGTCGAGAAATTTAATGGTCAAAACTACTAGCTATGGAAGATGAAAATGGAGGATTATTTATATCAGAAGGATATATTCCTACCATTGGGTGGAATATAAAATATTTTGACAGTCATGAAGGATGAATAATGGGAGGTTATGGACAGAAATGAACTGGGAACGATACAAATTTTCCTGACAACGTCAGTGGCTTTGAATATTTTGAAAGAAAAAAAAATGGATGATTTAATGAAGGCACTGGCTAGACTATATGAAAAACACTTGGCCTACAACAAGGTATTTCTAATGAAAGGATTATTTAATATGAATATTTCATAAGGTCGCTCTGTTGCAGATCATTTAAATGAATTGAAAACGGTTACTAATCAAATGATTTCTGTAAAAGTGGCCTTTGATGATGAGTTTAGCACTCTTATAATCTTTTGATCATTTCCAAAAATCTAGAATGGCTTGGTCATGGTTGTAAGTAACTCTATCTCTGGTTCAAACACTCTGAAATTTGATGATTTTATTGGTGTTATCCTTAGAGAGGAAATGCAATGGAAAAGCATAGGTGAGACATCAAGTAATGCATTGACCATGGAGAACAAGCGAAGATAAAAGGAAATAGGAAAGAGTCCAAGGAACTATGGGAATTCTAGGAAGGAAAGATCCAAATTTAGACTGGGAATAATAGAGTGTTGGAATTGCGGGAAGAAAGGACATATGAAGAAAGGCTGCAGAGCTCCAAAGAAGCAAAGAGATGGAAATCATGAGAAAAATCAAGAAGCAAATGTAACAAATGATGTGTTACAATGTTCTTTGATTCTTTCTATAGATAATCATACTAATTATTGGATAGTAGATTCAAGGGATTCATTTCATGCTACACCCCATAGGAAATATTTTGAAGATTATGTTCAAGGTGATTTTGGACAGGTTTATTTGGGTGATGATGAACCATGTCAAATTGTTGGAATGGGTAAGGTAAAAATAAAGAAAAATAATGGAAACCAATGGTCACTGAAAGAGGTGAGACATATACCAGATATAAGAAGAAATATAATTTCAATAGGGAAGTTAGCAAGTGAAGGATGTATATATATATATATAGATAGATAGATAGATAGATAGATAGATAGATAGATAGATAGATAGATAGATAGATAGATAAGGCATGGAAGGTCAATAAAGGATCACTGGTAATGGAAAAAGGAGAGAAGATAGGTATGTTGTGTTTATGTATTGTTAAAGTTGAATCTTCTATCTATTTAGCTTCTACATGAGTGGATACAACATTGTGGCATAATAGGCTTGGACACACGAGTGAGAAGGGGATGCAGATACTTCACAGAAGGAATTTGTTTCCAAATCTCAAAAGGTTGATTTGGATTTCTATGAGCATTATGTTAATGGAAAACAGAAGAGAGTCAGATTTCTCAAAGTCAGAAAAGAAAAGGAGAGTGAAAAGTTGGAGCTTGTTCATACAGATGTATGGGGACCAACTTAGGTATCATCTCTTGGTGGATCTTATTATTATGTTACTTTTATTTATGATGCAACTAGGAAAACTTAGGTTTATTGTATTTGACAAAAATCTAATGTTTTTTTATACTTTTAAGAAATGGAAAGATTTGGTTGAGAATGAGACAGGAAAAAGGTTGAAGTGTCTCAAGTCAGATAATGGTGGTGAATACTACAAGGAGTTTGATAATTATTGTTCATACCATGGGATTCGTAGAGAGAAAATCATTCCAAGAACACCATATGAAAATGGTGTGTTAGAAAGGATGAACGGGACAATCATGGAACATGCAAGGAGTATGATATTGCATGTTGGGTTTCCCTTACAATTCTAGGCAAATGTTGTAGATATTATTGTTTACTTAATAAACAGATGAACTTCAATCTCTTTGTATGGTGTCATTCCAAAGGAGGCATGGATAGGTAAGAAGGTAAACTATTCATTTCTGAAGACTTTCAGTTGTGAAGCATTTGTCTATATTGATAAAGAAAATAGAACAAAGCTTGAAGAAAAATCCAAGAAGTGTACCTTTATTGGATACGATGTTAATGATTTTGGCTATCGCTTATGCGATTATGAAAATAACAAAAGCGTTAAGAGTAGAGATTTCATATTTAGTGAGAAGGTAATGTAGAAATATCAATTGCAAGGAAACAAATAGGAAAAGAAAAACAGAGAATACACATTGCTTGATGAAATCAAAGAAAATGAAATTCCAAAGGTACCAAAAAATCAAAATGTACAACAACAGGGGCAACAGGTAGCTCAAACTCCTGCAAGTGTTATTATAAGATGTACCAGGTTTAGTAGACCCTATGAATGATACTCCCCTTCATTGTATTATTTATTATTGATTGATTCTAGTGAACCAGAAAGTTATGAAGAGGAAATGCAGGTAGACACTAAAAAGAAGTGGGAGCAGGGCATGAAAGAGGAAATGGAATCCTTAGTAAATAACTATACTTGAGACTTGGTTCAGTTTCCTGTAGGAAAATGAGCATTGCAGAATAAATGGGTTTACAGGTTGAAGGAAGAAGATGGAGGAAAAAAGTGGTACAAGGCCAGACTTGTTGTAAAGGGGTTTGCATAGAAGAAAGGTATATATTTAGATGAAATATATTCTCATGTTGTTAAAAGGACTTCAATTAGGACTATTTTAAGTCATGTGGCAATGGAAGATTTGCATCTTGAACAGTTAGATGTAAAAATATATTTTCTCCATGGGGATCTGGAGGAAGATATTTGTATGCAGTAGCCACAGGGATATGAGGTCAAAGGAAAGGATAATTTTGTATGCAAGTCAGGGGTGATTTTAAGAACCCCCACTAAATTTATATGTATAATAAATGGGTGAATCCCCATGATACATAAGAAAACTTGAAGGTTATTTTATCAATAATATAATATGTATATATAATTTTTTGGTGAATCTTTTAGTCAATTACATAATCTTGTGAAATCTTGGTGAATCTTTCACTGAATTGTAAAACCCTAGCAAATTTTTCACTGAATTATAGAATATTGTAAAATCTTGGTGAATATTTTACTAAAATATAAGACACTATGAAGTCTTGGTGATTTTTTTGATAAAGTATAAAACCATATATAATAATAGGAAAATATATTCATTAAACTATAATATACTCATTTTACATGGTTGGAAAAGAAACATAGTTTGTTCCTCCTCCAAACAATGTTGCAAGCATTAGGGGTTTTTGCTAGGGTTCACCCATTCACTACTAAAATAATTATGATAGCTTGAAAGATTATATTGATCATTAAAAAATTTGTAAGTAAATAAATCATAAATTACTATATTGGATAAATTGATGTCAATGAACCATTTATTGGTACAAGTGGATGAATTGTGATGAAAAACTTGAAGGAACTTATAAATTAGTAATGACCTATTGACAATATCTTTTCCATCTTATTGAGTGAATTAGTCCTTGGAACGAGTAAAACAAGTAATTGATTTATGACTTGACTTTAGAACTTGCAGAAAAGATCAAAGTATGGAAGATCGATTTGGAGAAATAATTATGAACAACTCTATCCAGTTAATTATATATGAGCCATAAACTTATATTGGTAATTATGTTTGTATTAATCATTTGACCTAAAGTAGTAATCTTTCATTGGATTTGTAAATGTCAAAGTTGCTTGAAATATGTATGGATGAATATTGGGATGTGAATACTAGAGACAAATGTGATATTTAAAGATTGGATATGCCATTAATTGACTCTTAATGACGTGTTTATTATGATGGTTGACTAGCATTACTTGTGAAATTCTTAGTGATGGACTCTCACATGTGGTTTTTCCTTGGAGTTGTTATTAAAATTCATGAAGAATGAATATGTATAAATATTGTATTGTAAATTATTAAAGATATTGATTTGATAAATTCTACATATCCTATTATGTTTTCATAAAATTAAAAGTAAATAAAATATGTTATGCACGTAATATTTTAGTGAAAATTCTCCTTAAAAATGGAATGATTGTAAGATAGAGATTGTGTCATCACTTGTTTGATGTTGATAATATATGTAAAAAAAAAAACCTGATAGAGATTGTGTCATCACTTGTTTGATGTTAATAATATATGTAAAAAAAAAAACTTCATTTTTAAACAATGATGTATTAAATTAAACGATATCAAAACACAATTACAATGCTAAGGCCAAAAAAAACTCACTTGTTTGTTGGAAACCCTTATTAATGTATGTTGTTTCATGTCCAATACTACTACTTGCATGAATAATGTATGGTCAAGAGGAAGGAATATCCTTTTTCCTTTTCTTTTACCTCTATAATAGACTAATGCATTGATAAGTGTTTAAGAGGTCAAGTGAAATTATTATATATCAGAAATATTCTACATCAATTTGTAGATCTAGACTGAGAACCTATTGGGGCATGAATTCTTAATGAAATATACCATCTCACCTAAAATATATGGTCTAATGTAGGGACTGGAAAATTTTCCACTTTGCATTAATGATTTGAAATAGATCCTTATACAATTTGTCATCTACTGTAGTACTTTTGAGTAGAAGAATATAATCCATGGACTTGTAGGGTCCACCTTAGGGACAAGGCCTATTATGATGGTTTGGAGTCTTCATATTTTTCTATACATGTTTAAGCAATTAAACCATTGTTGACTTTTTATCAATATAATCTGATTACTAAGTTGAAGTAATCTTATTGATGCATTGTAAAAAAAAAAAAGAAATAGGATTTACATATTTCATCATCAATTTTAAATATATACAATGTTGTTGTAGGTTCGGAATACACAAGACTAACCTTACAATGGTTAGAGTTCTACAAATGTCTTGCCAGAAAAGTAAAAACTTCCATACTTAATTAATGATATTTAATAAACCACTCTTTCCATTTCCAGTTGTTCAGAGAACACATCCTTCTTTGGTGACGTATATTGTTGATTGTGTGGGAAATATTTAAAACTAAAACTTCGTACAACCAAGGTTACAAGGTCTGGCTATGGTGCCAACACTAACCACTAAAATAAAATCATGAATCTTTTAAATTAAGAGTTGCACAATGAAAATTCTCAAGTTTTCTAACAAAAATCTGTAGAATTTTTCGTTGCAACCATATTTTTCTAGTGATCAACTTTCAAAAAATGTTATTTTAATTTTTCTTTGCAACCATATTTTTCTAGTGATTAACTTTCAAAAAATGTGATTTTATCTCTTCATTGAGAGTGGAAATTTTAATAGAAAATATTTACAAAAATCCTTAAAATTGAATGATATCCATACAAGTTTCTTGCAACTGTGATTGTGTGTTATAAGTTGTTTATTTTCCACTTTAGTTACAAATCATATCGATTAGAATAATATTAAGGAGGGAACTGAAAGAATAGTAGCACTTCATGTAATGTTGTAATAACTAATTTCCATAAAAAGGAAGTGTCTCATTGGAAAAAAAATCTCATTTCCTGTAATGTTATAACTCAATTCCATCAAATAGATGTGTCTCATTGGAAAAAAAAAATCTGAAGTTCATTTCTTTAGTACTTGGAAGTTTACACCAAAGAATAAATATAATACATATAACCAACCAACAATACAAAATTTCACAACATTTTCTTCACTTTGAAAGAATAATATCTATAAGTAATTTGGATACACTATATTGGTGGCCATCTGACATTGACTTGCCTCTCCTTTTTCAGGGGAAAAAATCAAGTAATATTGTTGGAAAAACATCCATGGTGTAGTGGTTATCAAACAAGTTTTTAATAAATATAGCTTATAATAAATCCATACATTTGTTATGATAATACCTTACATAGGAAATTTGATATATGTTGCTTTAGATATAACAAGCAAAAATAAACAACTACAATTATAGCTACAACAACAACATTGATGTTTCAGACCATCAATGCAGGTCCACCATTCTCATTGCAAATAAACGTGCACCAACAACAACACTAATGTTTCACACAAAACCATCCCAAACCAATCTCTACATCATCCTACAAATCTTCCAAGGTCGTTATTAGTTTTTGATGAGGGATATTAGTTTCCATATTATGTCATAGTACATCCCATAATCAATCCACAACGCATAAACAAAAAACCAGGAAACATAAGACAGATACTCTCCTTTGGTAATGGGAACTTTGACCATATGTGAATATAATGCATGAAAATAAGGAACACAAATTGAACTTATTACTTTGAAAGTTAAAGGAAAGCCTTAAAGATGGTGCACTGACCAAATAAGACAACACCTCTCTCTAAAAATCCTAGACTTATAATACCAAGGCCTGGAGCCATCAAGTACCACACAACAACTATTACAAATGCACCAGAAAAAACGACCTAGTCAGATCGACCTCCCACTAGAATTGAACTTGGGACTTTGAAAGTTAAAGAAAATCCTTAAAGACGATGCACTAATCAACTGAACAAACACCTCACTCAAAAAAAGTGAAGTGTTGGCTTAGCCTTATAGTACTAGGGCCCAGAGCCCCCAAGTGTTGCACAAAAACCAATATCGTATCAAACAAATTGGTGGAGAAAATGGATGTACTTCATTTATAATAAAATAACCAAACACCATGATATTGCAAAAAAAGAGACAAATCTTAGCAGAAAATGTTCAAACAAGGATCATTTTGACTAAGTTGGCTGCACAAAGAGAAAATGCCAACATAACAAAGTATATCTAAGAATGAAAATGCAAAACCTGAGCTAAAGTATCACTTTGAAGGATTTTTCCAGATATGGAAAATGTATAACACTAGATATACTATGGATAATTGTTGTCATCGAGATAACATGTAAAGATTGGAACTATAACTAGGTTATAAAAAATGACCTACATGGAATGAAAATGTATTAGTAATTGGTTCCATGTAGATCAAACTTTACAGGTGGGTCTACAATGCATCCCTTAGTAAGCATATGAATCCTATGGTGACTAGATTGGACCTCTTATTTCTGATAGTAAAAGTAAATATAATTGCAAGTTAAAAAGAGTTTACTTGCAGCTTCTTATTGAAAACAAGTATTCTACCTCACCCTCGAGTATAGGTGGGAAGATATGTCACATGCTAGGTTGAAGGTTATTTAATAACCTATTAAAACAATGAGTGAGGAGCCAATATTGGTCTAAAAGGGTTCACAACAGACAATCTGTGATAGGGATCATAGGGTTCAGTCGCTAGAGAAAAAGATGTAACGTTTTTTCATTAAAAGGGGTAGGAAAATTATGTCTATGATTTGTTTCTTGGAGGACATTATAAAATGTGCATCCACCCACAAAAAATCAGAACTTATTTCTAAAATCAAGTTTCAACCTAGCTTCTTCAATGGTATTCTCATAAAATAATAGTGAAGTATTCTCCCTACCTCAACTCATCCTAGTTGGACTATGTAGTCTAGGAAAGGGGTTTGGTTGACCATAATGAGTAGCTAGAAGGACTTCATGACCAAACCAAAGTTATGGTTTGTATAGTATTTCATTTTTTTTCCTCATAGGCTACAAATATGATACCTAAAATGCAAAGGGATGCAACAGAGGGCTTGTTCAATCTTGAATAGATCATCCACTTTATTTAAGGTACCCTTGGTATATTTGATGAGTTAATGAAATTGATAAATGTAGGAAGATCATTTTAAATGTATTTGTTCCTGAATTGGGGGTTAAAAAAATGAAGGGGATGATGATTAGTGTGTCAGATGGTTTCCTTACCAAGGATGTAGTGCGGCCATTGCTTGAGTGCTTGAACTGGTGCGTAAAATTCATTTTTGTAGTTGATCTTGTCCTGGGACAAGCTCTTTGAATGTTATTCCATTGGATGTTCTCCTAGTTCAAGAACAACAACTAAGGCATATTCAGAAGCATTTCTCCTAGTCTCAAAATTTTGTTGCAAATATAGAAGAGTGAGCACTGGGGTAGAGTAGAGAGCATCCTGGAATTTCTGAAATGGTAATTGTGCTTCACAATTCTAATAAAGTTTATTTTGATTGTCTCCCAATTCAATGGGTGAGAAAAATGGAAATTCATATCGAAATACATTCTTCCTAAGGAACTCTTCAAGTTTGTGGTGTTAGTAGTTGTGGGCTAGTTTGTGAAAATGTAAAATTCGGTTGTATTTGTGTAAATTCACTTCACCTCAATAAAAACAAATCGAAGCATTGGATTAAAATTTGGCCAAAGAACAATTTATTATTTTTGGTCTGCAACTAATTTTTTGTGGAGGAGATCCAAAACTAATTGGACATGATACAAAGCAATGGATCCAACAACTATGACCAATACCCTTGACTGTGGAAAAGAATTATGGAAAGAAAGCACAAAAGAACAATAATGGGAAGATCAATCCAATCAAAACAAGTTACCTTCATGCCAAGGGTCTGAAATCCAGAGATGTATTTTTGTTCCTTCAAATTGCTTGAACTACTTGAAGACAGAGAGAAGGAGAATCTTGGGTAGTGAGAAATTCCCTAAGGAGTTCAGAATTGAAAATACCCAAGGAGGTCAAAATTGTTGAGTGCTACAAAAGACCTAATCTTAAGGCTTTAATATCAATTGATATGAGTACAATACTGGTTATGGGATATAACTCACTCACAAGAGAACAAACAAAGAGACAAGTATGCAAGTATCAAAGAGAATTATTGGAGTTATACACATGT
Organism: Picea glauca; assembly: GCA_000966675.3. Classification (NCBI taxonomy): domain Eukaryota; kingdom Viridiplantae; phylum Streptophyta; class Pinopsida; order Pinales; family Pinaceae; genus Picea; species Picea glauca. The sequence continues at coordinate 211,164 of JZKD02S1096791.1, forward strand.
TGTACACTCATTTCTATCATCTATATATAGGAGTACAAAATTGTGGGAGAGCCAAGTATGCAATAAAATACAATAAAGTGGATGAGTGATCAAACTGGACTAAGTCACCCTAAAGAATAAAAGTTGAAGTGAAAAAGTGTATTAAAATACAAAATAGATCAAGTGCAACTATAATATATGTTTACCCATGTTCACCAGACTAAGTCTCATGAATATGTGGCTTTCAAGAAATAAAAATGTCAACAAAAATATGGAAGATATTTTGCACTTGAAAAATTATAGATTTTTTTTTAGTTTAAAAAGCAGTTGATATCATCATTTTTCTTTACAATAAATGATTTTGTTGTTTTGTATTAAGTGAAATAATATGGATCCTTATTTTGAATTATTTTTCTGTTTTTGTGTTTAATAATTCCATTGTAATGATATTGATAATTATGCACTATTATCTTCTCTCAACTCACTTCCATTCCTCCTCAAAGTGAAGCACTTTGATATCTGGTATTTTCATTGTGTCAGAGCTCCAACTCATTCATCAACAAGATCATTCTTTCAAGAGATTGAGAATTCATTATTTAGTATTTACATAGAAGAATTGTGGGACCAGAGCATTGCCTAATGAATTTTTGTGACATAGAGCCACTAATAATAGCTCGAATTGTTGGTAATGATTTACTGAAAACATGAGGTAATAGTTGTCTTTTTTTTCTAAAATGCATCTACTCTCTCCATTATTTTCTTATTGGTTAGACAAGTGTTAGGAATCACAAATAAAGTACATGGAATGTTTACTTATTCAAAAGTGGAGAGTTGAATATGCAGGCTCAAACAAAGGAGTTTTTAGAGTGAATTAGGTCACAGATTTAAACTTTGTTGGACGTTGAATGTGGATGAGGGTTTTTTTTGGAACATTCCTGAAATTGTTTTAAGCATAATTGTTTTTTACTGTAAGCATCTCCAAAAGACCAAATTGCATTCTAATTCATATCATTCAGGAAGCCACCTTGTGCTGTGTCTAATGTATATATAGGCACACACTCTATACTACCAAAAGAAAAAATTGCATTCTAATTCATATCATTGAGGTAGTGACCTTGTGATGTGTCCAATCATACATAGGAAAACACAACACACAACCAAAACCACAACACTTGATATGATTGAAGAGGTATAATGTGAGGAAAATATAATTGAAATGCAATGGAATAATATTGTACTTGAACTATGTGTCAACCAACTGGTTAATATATATGCAACTAGAAAAGTGTGACTACCTCCACTACTATGTTCCCTACAATTGAAGTGAAATATAGCTTTGGCCTATGTCAAGGTGAAAAAATCATGATCAGCAAAATACATCTCCTTGTTAAATATTAAAACAGAAAGGTATAATTGAGATGAAACAACTGAGACAAAGGAATGGATGGAAATTGGGAACACCATATAATATGCAATAAATAAATGGTTCAAGGTAAGTTGAAAGAGAGTGGTAAATCATTTGGAATGGTGCCATAACTAAAAGACTATGCTTCAATTTTTTATGAGTTTCGTTATTTTATCAGTTATGTTATGTATTTTCTACAATAATATGGAGTGTGACTTATGGTAACCTATTGTTTGTTAATTGTGTATTCGGATTTGGTTTGGGAGGAATTCTCAAGCATACAAGAAATAAAAAAAACTTCTTAAACAATTTATTTTAAGGAAGCAGGGTGGGAAGAGAGGCCTTCAACGAATTTCCTTGGACATCTATACTTTACCAACGAAACCTGGAGACTAATGTACAAAATCATAGGGTAATAGCAACAATTAAATGAGTCATCAGGGATATGAATGGGAATGTGCCTTTGCAAGTTTTTATTTTTCATTGTGATCAAATTTCTATCTATGTAAATGGCACAAAAGGTCCTTTCAATATCTTTGATATAGTTGGATTCGAAGATTTAAAATTTCTTGGATCATGTGTTCTTAGAAGGATTTGGAAAGCTTGGAAATTTTAGTTTCTAAATAACCACATTATGACTCTGACAACCCCTAAAGTAATACAGATATGGTCACACATGAGGAAAGACGTGGAACAAAGGCTTAGGTAATTGAGTTGCCTTAAAGAACTATCACTTGAACTAAAAAATTCTAGGCAATGGACAAACAAGCATTCATATCCCTTTGTGCATGTTGGTAAACAAACCAAATTCATAGGCTTGCACAACTGGTATATTATATAGCACTTTGTTGGGTTTTCCAACATTGATTTTAATCAATTGTCCTATTCATTGTCACTGTCAAGATTAAATGGAGAAATATTTGTCTCAGACAACAATATTTTGTACTTATCATTTCTTCCATGTCTAGTTGTCACTATTACTATTGCATTCTCTAAAACCTATATTGGCAGGAAAACAAAGGTGGTTTTTGAAGTACCGCATGGACCAAAAGCATGTGGTGCTCAAGTAATCCAATTCAAAAACCAACTTTTGGGTGCAAGTCCCTGAGAAAATGTCTTATCATCTTTAGGCACTCTAGTTCTAACATTGCTTAGGGATGCATGTGTGCTTTGTGAGACCCCCTTCTTGTGATTTTTGTCTTTGTCTTTGCAATGTCGTCTTGAAGGCAAGCTTTACTAAGCTAGCATAGATTCCTTGTAAACCCAAATCTATTAAGCTCCCATATGGAAAAAAAACTTGAGCTTCAAATCTCAACGTGGTTAAATATTTTTGAAGATTTGAAATCATTTAGGTTTGCATCGTAGATTTTTTTTTGATAAACTTGAAACTTAATAGATCCAAGTAAAGAATGATCTATGTTAGTTATGTTTTTGTTTTTAGTCAACTTTAACATTA
>JZKD02S1096791.1:214133-224684 GCA_000966675.3 Picea glauca
GCCTCGAGAATAAATAGGATAAGACAACAACTTTTCTTAACCATTTTCTATGTTTCTTGTTGGATTTGAAATTTTGAACTTGGGGTCAATATTCTACATTTGGGCTTGTGTATCACATATAATTTGTTTACTTAAGTGGCCATTGTAGAAGGAAATTTAATTATTCAATGTTGGAAGTTTAAATCTTTTCATATCTTCAAATTTGCATCCTTTAGCCTTTATAAGATCATGGAGAAACAACTACTTGTTAAAAAATCTATCTATCTTCATAGGTACTCATATATGCTTACCATATCAACCACTTTCCTTTCAAATATGACCATTAATTGTCTCTTTTTATTAAGAAGCTAGAGATAAGGCTTCTCTTTAGTTTCTCCCATGAATGAGAGATGGTGCTTTTACCATCTATCTTGGGGAGTTAGAACTAGAATACTTTGCCGTGGCTAGAACAGTTCTATGGTACAAGATTTTGCATAAAAGGAGTTATAATTTTTAGTAAAATAACCAAAAAGAAAGAAAACAGAACATATCCCTACTATTGTTTGAATTTCGGAACTTTGAGATCTGAAATATTGCTCTTGCCCCAAACTCTTTGTACAAAATATTTTTTGTTTGGCATTTTTTCCCTAGCTGCAGAAGTTTGACATTTCCTATTAGACACATGGGTAGGGAAGGTTTCCCAAGCCTCGGAGAGAATGAGGAAAATTAATAAGGTCAAATTTAGGATAAATCCATAGCACCAAGTCTCATGGACTCAAAATGGTAAAGAAAAGATCAATGAATTGTACAGAGATTAAAGAGAAATATACCACTCAAAAATGTTTTTACCACATAATTTCTTTGAAACTTGGTCGAGACCAACTATTTACCCATTGGCAAGGATGTAAGCAAATATTTTCCAAATGATAAACAAATCTCAAAGAAGATCCAATCCTAATGAAGTGTTCATAAAATGATATTTTTTGAACTGCACATGCAGTATCTTTAATACAAAATAAGTGGGTATTCCATGGGTCTCTTGATTTGTTTGCCTCCTTTCTTTATTTTTACAATCATAGCAAATTGAAAATTATTGGAAACAATATCAAAAGTCAAAATCCTTAAATAACAAAAAAAAAATCCCCCCCATCACAACTAAGATAAAAGAAGGGCACTCCACCTATGAATGTCAAGCAAAATATCTAGTATTGACCCACATGAAATTCACATGTTCAGTAGTGATGGAAGCCAACATTCTACTACACATGTACTCCCACAGGAAAGCTTGACCAAATTTGAGTTTCATAAACCCATCAAGAATCCCCCTCCCATTACTGATTAAAAAAAACATGAATTCCCTCAATCCCTTATGCATTGGAATGACCTCAAATCATCATAATAGATCTCTCTGTGAAATTGCGTGCTTGTTTTTCAATTAAATGAGATGACCAAAAACAACCCAGATAAATTGTCTTAAATATGAGAAACTCATGTATCATTTCATACAAGGCCAAACACTATTCCAAAGAGAAATAAAACAATGCACAATGCTCTGTGAACAAATAAATTCATGGCTACTATAGAACCTGTAGTAGAGAGCCTCTGGTACAAGTAATGCCACCAATCTGACTCATCCATGGGAGCTTATGCAATTCTCTCTATCTCCATGTTCTATCTTTTGTCCTCTTCTTTCCTGATCTCCTTGAAAGTGCCATGACAACGGACAGATCTGAGACAAACTAAAGGCCTAAGGAAAATTATAGTTTATATATAAAGTCGATATGGAAGATCAGTGAATTAATAAAAACTAGGGTTGCAAGAGTCTCTGTATGAATGATGGATATGAGCTCAACCCAAATTTCGATGATTCCATCTATTTGATTAAACGGTTGGAGAATAATATCTTCTGCTATCAGAGAAGAATGGAGACAGGCCTAGTTGGATTCCCTTGAGAAAAACTATGTGTGCCTTGCCATTCCCATAAATTGGGGCGAACTATCTAAAACATTTCCTTTAACAAAAAATTGGGGGGAAATACCTTAGAAAAAAAATACGACTAACAAAAAATCGAGGCGAATCGAAGGAACTTGTTCGAATTTTACATGGTGAAATGAATTTCCTTGTGCTCCCCTCACAAATACCCGTCGGCTAAGGGTTTTAAATATGATTTTTTTTAAATAAATTTGGGGCTATGTGTAGGTCAACTCCTACCGCTTCTATGAGAATAATTCACCCAAACAAAATTCCAAACCCTCTAATTTCGCCCATGAGCAAAATTTCGCCCCTAAACATTTCTATGATGCAAGTTGAAGAAGAGATTGTATGGCCTAAAGAAAGCTCCAAGGTAGTGGTATTTAAAGTTTGACAAGTTTATTAAAGAACAAGTTTATAGTAGATATCATTCTAATCACTATGTTTATTTTAAGAGGATAGAAAATGAAATCTGTATTATCTTGCTATTAAATGCAGATGACATTCTTGTTGCAGGGCCTAACATGAAGGATATAAATGTTCTCAAAAGGAAACTAGCTAATTCATTTGTGATGAAAGATTTGGGTGCTGCAAAGAAAATAATTGGTATGAGAATAACAAGAGATAGAAAAAATTTCAAATTGACACTGTCTTAGGGTGAGTACATAGAGAAGGTGTTGGAGAGGTTTAGAATGCAGAATGCAAAACCAGTTAGGACACCTTTTGCCAGCCATTTCAAATTAACCAAGTAAATGTGTCCCAAGACACAGGAGCGTATATAATACATGTCCAGGGTCCCTTATTCATCAACAATTCGGAGCTTGATGTATGTGATGGTGTGCACAAGACCAGATATTGCACATGTAGTGGGAGTTGTGAGAAGGTATATGAACAATTCAGGTAAAGAACAATGGGAGGCAATGAAGTGGATTCTCATGAATTTGAGAGGTACTACTACTCATGCATTATGTTTTGGAGGTTCAAACATTGTTCTATAGGGATATGTTGACTCTGATATGACAGGTGATAAATATAGCAGGAGGAGCACCACATGGTATGTTTTTACTATAGGTGGAACAACAATAAGTTCGATTTCGACACTAAAAAAGGTTATTTCACTTTCAACAATGGAAGAAGAGTATGTTGTTGTTACACAGGCTAGTAAAGAGATGATTTGGTTACAAAGGCTTATGGAGGAATTTTGAAATAAGAAGGAGAATAGTGGGTTGTATTGTGACAGCTAGAGTGTCATTCATCTTGCAAAGAACTCAACCTTCCATTCTAAGACTAAGTGTATAAATATTAGGTACCATTTCAAATGATCTATTATGGAAGATGAACAATTGAAGTTGGAAAATATACACACTGGCCAGAATCCTGTGGACATGTTAACAAAAGTAGTGACCAGGGAGAAACTGAGTTCCTGCTCAGTTTCAGTTGGTCTTCAAGCATGAAGGTGAAGATGAGAAATTTTTCAGGTCCAAGGTGGATCATAGTCCAGCAGGTAGAACAACAGTGGATTTGTTGTGATCAGTCTCCAATTGGCATATTGTTGGTTGTGGAGCCTGATTATATTCCTAATTCATATGAAGGTCAAAGACACTATAGGATACACAATTCTCCCCCCCCCCCCAGCCTCGAGGCGGATGAAATTGTTTCTTTTATGCAATTCAAATATTGTAATTTTGTAGTCAATCTAGACTGTTCATTACAAGGTCATAGATATGATGGTAGAAGTTATGTTAGGGTTTTTTTCCCTAGAAGGAAACACTCTTTGTTAGGAATTGTATTGCGGTTGTGTGTGTAGTAGAGTGAATAGTGTATTATGAGAGAGGACATTCTGAGAGAAAGAAGAAGAAGTTAAAGTGGGTGTGTTGTAGGTTGTATCCATTCATTTGCTAGATATTAAAAAGGAAGGACCTGGCAATTTCTCTGGTGGACATAGCCCAGACTGGATGAACCACGTATATCTATTCCTCTATTTTATTGTGTATCTTGTGTATTTTATTTCCACATTTGTTTTAATTTATTACTCTACGATCTTTTTTTTTTCTAACACATGTCCCATCATCTTCAAATCTCTCTCATATTCTCAACAGTTCTCCTACTTGCTCACTCTCACCTTCACCATTCAGTCAACATACATCAAATCCTTCGTTCCATCTAGCAACACATCATAATTCAAAGAAAATATAACTTGAGGTAAAACATGTATAAATCTCTTTAATTTACTAAGAATTTGGAAAATATGATACATAACCACTCCACACTCCACTACACATCATCACCGCCTACAAAGCACCCATCACCAACCATCAATTCACCATCTACAATAAAATTTATACCTTGATTATAAGACCATGGAAATAATGAAAGTAAAGTTAGTGTGGTATAAAAATAAGAAGCAACACCTATAATGTCTTCTCCTTGTACATCATAAAACATTAATAATATATTACAAATGTTCTACATAAGAGGATGAAGTCATTGTTTCATATTCAAACAAAGAACCAAAAGTACATATTGGCCTCAAATTACTCTGATCACAAGACCAAGCTATAAAAATAAAATATGTGGTATACAAATACAAACACAACAAGCAACATTCATAATGTCTTCTCCTTATACATCATAAAAAATTCCTAAGGTCGTCATTTGAAGGCTCTAAACAAAAGGATGAAGTCTTTGTTTCTTATCCAAGCAAAGAACCACAAGTAAATATTGGTATTATAATGAAAGTAAAGTATAGAGTATAAAAGTGCCCAAGTTCATATTCATGTTGCCATCATCTCCATCATTTTGCAAAGTACTTTTCCATATCTTCTACCATAATGCTCATCTTTTGCTTGTCCTCCATTTTCATGATAATTCATGTTGCTTTGTTTTAAACAAAATCAAGTTTTTTGTGACAATAGGATAAAACTCAGTTGTGAAGGGTGTTTCTTCAGATGAACCAACACCTTCAGTGTTTCTCCACGAGAACCAAAACTAGCACAAAGAAACAGTGTCACGAATATCTATTCATGCAAGATAATTAAACAAAGTATACAATGAATAAATATTTGCAAGTTCTTGTTTGCATGAGGACATGCAAATCCTTGGGTTTGGGGTGTGTGTTGGGATCCATTTTTGTCATATTTCTCCACCCAATAAAGCCATTATTTTTAAACCATTTCATGCATTTCATTATTAATACATACCATAAACCCTCATTAAACATCATCAGTGTGGTTAATACCTCGTTTTTCTATGTTTTTAGTGATTAAAAGATAATTATATCATGGTTTTACTAACGATGGTTTATGAAGTGTGATTCTTGTACCAACATGATAAACATTCTTGTACGATTATTGCAGTTCAGCGTTCTCGCACCATCACTATCATTCCAGTACCTATTAGTGTTTGGCATACTCATGCGTTTCTAGGAGAAAATCGAGAACATGGGTTTTCTTCGCAGTGACGTCGAGATGTTCTTTTATGAGTTATATCGTGCATAAGTCGCATGTGTGGACCTCCAACTCATAAACAACATATCAGCCCAAAATTAGAAAATGTTCCAGATAATGAACTTCCTCCTTGCTTTTCGTGCAAATGAAGACAAAACTGAAGATTCTAAAACATGGGTTTTGTTCCCAGTATGAAAATTGGGTCTCTAATCTGTTGTTTTCCAAAAAAATAAATAGTTAGAGAGCTATGGTTAGTTCTTCATCAATAATTTGCTCAAATTGCGCCCAGATCTATGGTGCAACATGGTTTCAAGTTATTAAACGAATTATAGTTCAAATCGATTGGAAGGCTCCACGAATAGCATACGAGATCAAACTTGATATGATTGTTTTAACATCTTCTACAGTGATTAGGTAGAATCAAACCCAGTTCGATCTGCTTGTTATGTTAACTATTTTTTTATTGTTATGTTTCATTAGTTGTGGAGGTTTTTTATATAAATATATTTGTTTTGTAATAGAAGGAGAGAGTCATAATAATAAACTGATTATTCTTCATGGAATTGTTGTATCATAGCTAAGCATCGATTTGTAAACAAAGGCTGGATTTTATTTAATGAATAACTAGTTGTTACTCATATTTTGACCTCCTTTTCATCCGAGTTACCTTTCCAGTCGAGTTTCCTAGGTCGGGAAGGGCCCCTGGACCCAGGTAATGTCCTTGTTCTTTTATTTCGTTAAGTAAGCTTTATTAATCGTTGATTGGTTTGCATATTTAGCTAATGTTTTTCTCTGTCATGTTTATTTTTTCCTTGTTGTGTGTTTGATCAAATTGAAGCTGAGATTGTGTTCTCTAATTGATACACCATTGTTGTTTTAGACTTCCAACCCTCTCTCAAATCGATTCCCATGCCTTCTATTCCACTTCCCTATTTTTTTGCTTGTATTCTAGCACTTGACATGTCACACCTCCGTTCCAAATTCGGCTTTGATACTTCACGGTTTGTTTTCGTTCGACCCATACTTAAATCACCTTTGTTTACTCTGTCATTATGCCTCGATTCTAGCCATAATCGCCCATCAATTTCTTCACTCCAAGATGCCCAATATGTTCACCCTTCCACTATGTCTATTTTTCAATTGATATACAAAAACGAGTATTGGTGTTTATCTTGGTGTGTCAATGGAAACATAAAATATCTCCTCTATCCTTGTGCATTTAATTCGTGCTCTAGATCTAGTTTCTTAGCTTTTCAATTAACATTGTAAATCGTGTTTGAGTGTTGTGTTATATCTTCACTGTGTGTTGTATGCATGAGAGTCTGAACGTTGTCATTACGTGTGAATACATATATGTTTTATCTTATTAATGTTGTAGTGTTAAGTTGTTTTTAAGTCATATTGTTATATTGGCATCTAATCTTGTGATATGCATGTAAGTTATAATATATTGTTGTGTCATTTTCTTATTTATTATATATGCGTACAGTCATATTATTTTGTATATATATATATATATTTGTGTATATATATATATATATATATATAGTGGTTACAATATTGTTGTTTTGATATATCATTGTAAATTGTTGTTACGTATTTATATTATTTTTTTATTATATTGTGTTGTTGTTTTTTTATATTAACACATTGTTTTATTATTTATGTTTTGTTATATCAACATTTCTTTGTTATACTGACATATTGTTTTTTTAATACACATTGCTTTGTTATTTATATATTATATTGTTTTATGACATTATTATATTGTTTTTTTTCATTGTTAATAGTTTCTATATTATCGTGCATGCAAAATTTGTTGTACATGTGTTGTATTAAGTATTTTTGTTATGTTGTTATGTATTGTGATATAAGCACAAATGTAGTGTTAAAGGATTGTTGTTGCGACATGATTTTCATGTGTAATTAAAGATGAAACTAATCCCATACCAACACATACCTCTCTTATTTGAGTGTATCTCTTCTTGAGGATTAATCTCAAAAGTGTGTGTTTTGTATTGCACTGTTTTAATTTGTTTTCTTGTAGCATAACCGTATATCCACTACAAGAATAAACTATTGAATATCAAGATCTAACTCGAGAGACGTGATTTTGTGATCCAATGTTAAGCTATTTCATGTGGTGTTAATTTTTTGTTTCATTTGAGCTTGTCATGCTTTCATTCATTACATTTTGAAGTGTGTTTTATTTGAAGCCTTTACATTGTGTTACTTTGCAAATATATCAAGATTGTTGACATGATCTAGTTAGAGTCACCTCTTTTCATTTAGATGGATTGTCTGGATGAAAAAGTGCAACAACATCGCTTAGACTTGTCATGCTTGACATGTTTGTGGCTGCTTTCTTTTGAATTTGATTGTTTACTAGTATTTAAATTTCCTTTTGAATATCCATTGTCTGGTAATGAAGAGGGAACAAATCCTAGACATGTGCATCCATGGATCAATGGTATGGACATATTGACATACAAAACCATGGTATTCTATTCATGCTTAATAGCATCCATATGGACAAATTGAAGTTGTTTAAGATGGACTTTATGCATTCTAAAGTGTGTTTTTTCGGCATTAGTTGTTAGCATATGTTAGAATAGGATTTGATCATGCATTTTTTGTTCTTTCATATCTAAGTTCACGAACTCTCAATTGTTAATTTAATGTCTAAAAATTATTGCATATAATTTTCCCAATGAAATTCTCATAAACAAGTATCATCCCACATACCTTTAAAATATGACTGAAATTCCCCATCCACCTCTCTTTGAAATAAAAGAAAAATAAAATGTGTTTAAAGGTAAAGGCTTGGAAAAGGAATTTTAGATAATGTCGTACATGTAGATATCTCCTCCAAGGCTATGAAATCTCACTAGAAATGGTGCAAGGCCTATGATACCGAGGTGACTTTGTTGAAGTTATGGACGCTTGTTGACAACAGAGCAACACCAAAGAAATGAAATAATTTTTCTGAACTTCTCAACATTCCTTGTGTACATCTACCTTGTGATACTACACTCACCTCTGAGGGAAGACTAGGTCAGGGGATGAACTTGATTTTTCCTTGTATATGTAACTAGTGACCTACTCAAGCTAGATACTAACAATCAACTGGATTATCTAAAATTCAAGATATAGTGGGACCTACTAAAATGCATCTTGGTGCTTCATCGACATAAAATATTTTGTTTTAAAAGAACTAGCAATTATCTTAAGGTTTGCTTGTAGATATTCATGTCTTTACTCGGTGTGTCACCAATTGTTGAGCTAGCAACAACACCCCACCCCACTATTTTTTACTTTGGTGTTGGGTATGTGTTATATTATTTACACAATTAGTGATATCCATTGTACATTGTGTCAAGGGGGTCATGGGGAGGGGGGGTATGATTTCAGGGGAAGAGCCCCCCAAAAAAAATTAGGTTGTTTTCTGGTCCATTTTTGGGTGATTTTTGGGCAACGATTTTTCATCGCATTGTAATATAATTTTGGTTAAGGAATCTAATCCAAGTTAATGGATTAGGGTTTTGGATGTTGTACACTTATATATAGTGTATTGTAAATGGTGAAGTTAATACAATGATAATTAGAGGTGTTTCTCTAAACATTTGTTGGTTTTCCCAGTTAAGGGTTTCCAGGGTAAACTTCTAAGTACTGTGTGTGAATGTTATTGTTTTATTTCTATTTTATAAAGAATTTATGCATGCATTGATTTTTTGTAAAGGCTTAAACTTACATTTGGTATCAGAATAGTTATTGGCTTCATGGGGACACCTTTTATGCTAAGGGTTCATTTATCTTGGGTCCGTGGTAAACCTGATTTCAATGGGATATCTACAATGGTGATTCTCGAGGTGAAAGAGAATGGTGAGAAATTATAAAATCAAGATCAATAAATTTAATGGGAAAATATTTAATCTATGGAAGCTAAAAATGGAGGATCTTTTGGTAGACAAAAAATAGTGGGTCAATGTGGATCTTGATATTGCACCTACGCGTATGTCGATGGAAGACTCGAAACATTTGGATAGGAAGGAAAAGAGAAAAATCCAGTTGTGTCTTTCATATCCAGTTTAATTGAATGTCTCGGGAGAAGCTACATTCAAGACGTTATGGGATAAGTTAGGGGAATTTATCGGTCTAATTCCTTGGTAAACAAAAATTTCCTTCGTAAGAATATGTACCTCCTAAGGATGAATGATTGAGACTCAGTGATAGAGAATATAAATGCATTCAAAACTATGGTAAGACAATTGTTGTCTATTGATATTAAAATTTATGATGAAGATTAGTGCATTAGTTTACTGTGTTTTTTTTCCAAATTCATGGGATAGTCTAGTTGTAGTTATTGAAAGTAATGTAACCACATTAAAGTTTGATGATGTGGTTTCATATTTGTTATTAGAAGAAATTAGGAGAGAAAAAATGGATAATCATAGAACATATGAATTATATGTGAGAGGATGTTCCCAGGATAGAGATTAAAATAAGTCATTTAGTGGGAGATATAAATCTAGACGTAGATCTAAATCCCCAGAAAAATCCTTACAAAAATGTAGGAAATGTGGTAAAAGTGGGAATTATAAGAAGGATTGTAGATCTAAAAGTTTTGATAGAAGGAAGGGATCTAATGATGTTCCTTCCATGGAAGGGAATACCTCCTTGGAGGAAGGAGGGGGTGTGTACCTGGATTCTTCAAACACACATGTAGATCATGATGTATAGTTGATCGATTCATGTGTTTATTTTCATATGACTCCCCACGGGGAGTGATTTTGTGAATATGAAAATTACAATGGAGGTGACATTTTTCTAGGGGATGAATTGACATCCAAAATCAAAAGATGAGGAAAATTCAAGTTGTTTCTCAAGGATGTAAGGATTAGAACACTCCCTGGGGTTTTGCACATTCTAGAGCTGGCTAGAAACTTGATATATATAAGTAAGATGAGTGATGCATACATATATGCTATGTTTGAAAATGAAACCTTCAAAATTGTTCAAGGAGAAATGATGTTGATGAGGGGATTTCATAATGGAACTCTATACAAGTTGTTGGGAAGCACTATCACTAATGGGTGTAACAACTATGTTGTTCCTTAGGGTGGAAATGAATAATATGGAACCCCTATTGTCTCTG
>JZKD02S1096791.1:280467-290610 GCA_000966675.3 Picea glauca
ATTTCCTTATTGTTTCCAATTAGCAATTGATCCGAAATTGATCTTTTAAAGACTTGGTTAAGTTTTAAGCATGAGTCCATTTACCAATTAGGAATTGATGAAAGAAGAAGAAATTAATGAGATATTATGGCATCCATAATAAGAAATGCAGATCAAAATGTAAGCACAAAGAACATACAACCATAACAACAAAGTTGTTAGCAGAGTTCGACAAGATTGCCTACGTCTCTGGGCCTTTGTCTCAGTGGGTGAGGCTTTCTTATTTCTCTTCAATGATTCAAAAGTACATCAGAAAAGTGTCAAAAGGATTAAAAACTAGTATGGATGTGTTCTGCTCAACCTCAAGCATCCAACACAACTGATGGCACAAAAAAAGGCCGAGCGTAGCTCTTGGAATTGGCCTGCAAAGTTCCCCTCCTCAATGGCTTCCCTGCATGAAAATGGCTTTGGATTTCAAATTCCTCAGCATTTCTCCTGTTATGAACCTCTCTAATGATACTAAGAACCCATGGTTTATATATATTTGGAGTTGGTATCAACCTCCCAACTTCCTCCCAAGATGTGGCCTCAAATCGGGCTCCAGATCCCCCAATAACGGATAAAATCCATTAAAAATAGGCTAAAACAACATAAAAATCATAACATAAGGTAAAAAAACCCAAAATTGGCATAATACAGGGTGTAGACCCCTATTCCTGGGATCCTGTTCATATGGGGTAGGTCCATGTGCCCACAAGCTAGAAATTGGCGCGCTAGCCCCTTGATTCCTAGCCCTCGGTCGTTGGCATGGCCCATGTGGCCACAAACTTACATTCCATGCATCTCCAACTAGCTTGTCCCTTGGTCTACAGCCCCTAGTCGTGGGCTAGCCCCCCGTCGACCGCTGCCTATCCCCTAACACACTCAACCGCCCACTTTTATATTAAATGTGTCATATAGTTAACAAGTAACACTAGTCGTGCAACTGGTTAGCCCATGGAGTTTAGTCCGTCGACACCCATGGAGGTCAGGGGTTCGAAACTTGTAAGTAACATAGTTTTTTGACCCAACCAACATTGGATAAATCCAGGGTGCCATGTGGCACCCTCTGATTGGGCCATGTGTTTCCCCGTGATTCATCCATACCATACAGTTAGGGCACATTCCACTTCCACATCACCGTCGTACATCCCATTCACCTCTCCAGTCACCTTCCACGTTAACATCCGTACATCCCAGTCACCCTGCCACATCAGCTTCCGTACAACCCAATTACCCTACCACGTCAGCTTCCATACAACCTAGTCACCCTGCCACATTAGCATACGTACAGACACCTGTCGTCCATACTTCCACGTGTCATCTTGTCATTGGGCCATGTCATGTACGAACTGCTACGTGTCATCTGTACACTGCCACATGTCAAATCTGTACTGGTGCCAACTCAGCCCGAAAACACCAAATTTGAGTGACACATGTCACCTTTTAGTGATGCCACATCAACATGATGATGTCATCATGACATCATTCTGATTTCACATGTCATACTGCTGACGTCAACAATACGACCTATTGACTTTGACCAGTTTGACTTTTTGCATGTTTGGGAAATCGATTCAAATGAAATATCTTTCGCATACGTCGTCCATTTGCGAAAAAAATTATATGGCCATAATCAACGTGACTAGCCAGACACAATGGTGTTGGTTTTGTCTGATTTCGAGAAATTTGTTTTTTATACCTTCCCTGATCCATTTTGGATCCTACCTCCCCACTAAGACCTTTTGGTCCTCCAAAAGGGTAACCAGTCATCAAGTGTGGGATAGGCCACCCCACTTGTTCTTTGTCTTTAAACTGTGTCATGTGCACCTATCTCATCAAGATCAATTCCAAAACAACCATGACAATTGACAACATATTGTTAGCCACTTATACTCTTTCACATCTTACTGAAGCCACTACCATCCATGTTGAAAACATTACCAACGATAACATCAAAAATATGACTGTAAATGAGATAATATGTTTGAAGTACTTGCATGACATTATCTTATCTTGAATCAAATTATGATTGAGCTTCCATTCTACAACCATCTCATGTTCATGCTTAAGATCAATTTCTTTACTTGGCACAATTATAGGTGTGTTTCTTGCATAAGTTGTCTTCCTTAATTGTTCCATTGTTTGTAGAGATAGAATTGCTTTGAAGTGATGACCATGTACAACATATTCATTTCCTTCTTTAATTAAGTTGTATTGATTATGTTCCCTATAGAATATTTCTTTGCAATCATACAAATAAGGAGTTCCTAAGACCATTCCACATTTATTGAGTGGCACCACATCACACATTACCTCATTTTAAAGTGCATTGCTTTGTTATGTGCAATTTATGATTGTTGCTTATCCATTTGAGTAAGGTTTATGATGCATCTTAGTGTTTATTCCTAATCTTTTAACCACTTCCTCTGAAATCAGGTTAGATTGAGATCCACTATCTATCAATGTATCGATATTCATATGCTTCATTATCACACTTATGTGAAACAACTTGCATCTAGAATCACATCCATCACCAATTTTACCTGTCAAACCAACTGTTGCGATCTTAGTCTCATCACCTGAATCATATCCCAAGTCTATTGGTCGTGTTGTTGTTGCAAATGTTTGCCTCCCTTTCCTTTATTTGAACCACTTTGGTCTCTTCTCAGGAATCAATTGCTAGCAATGGTCATCATCATGCCCTTCTTTCTTGCAATGCTTGCAAAAGAGCTTCTCTTCCCTTCTTTTTGCTAAATTTTCTTTCTTTCCATTCCCCATTCTTTTGTCCTCTTTCCTTGAAGATGATTCCCCTGATACACCAACTCTTATTTTCCCTACTTCAATGTATGTTGCTTGAACATAAACCTCATCAATATTAGTAGGTCCAAACATAAATACAATGTTACGAATATGTGTAGGTAAACCTCCTATATACTTCATAAGAGTTTCTTGGGTATGTAATGGAATATTCAACATTAATACTATCTTATGAAATTCATCTGTATATTCTTGTACCATTTGTCCCTTTCTTAGTTAAGACCTTTCCATTCAATTAACGCCTTCTCTTTATAACCAAAAGGATAAAATTTCTTTCTAAGTGCAAAAACAAAATCTTGCCATGATGGAAACACATTACCAACTTGTTGCGTGCCATTTTGCAACTTACTTTGCCACCCGATGAGTGTTGTGCCTGCAAGATGAAGCGATGCCAAATTGATTTGAGTTGCCTCATCCTTGATTTGTTGCACACTGCAATAAATTTCCATCTGTCTGACCCAATTATCAAGCCTCTCAACATTGACTTCACCATCATACATGGGAAATTCAAATTTCACATCAAGCTTAAGTAAAGGAATATCGTGTTAATGTTTATGGGAATGTTTTCTTGTGGTGGATTTTGAACTTGTAATTGAAGAAGAAGAAGTTGATGGAGAAGAAGGAGGTGAAGGAGGAGGTTTAGGAGGATCCTCTCCTTCTTCACTTTTGTCTTGTTTTGAAGATTCCCCTTGGAAAGGCCTCTTTTGTTCCAAGTAATCCTTATATAATAACTTTACCATCTCAGACATGGCGAATAAAGTCTTTTGCAACTCGATCTCATTCTGATACATGCCTTCTTTCGATGCCATATCCTCACTTTGAGAAGTCCTCTTTCCCTATCCAATCTCTATATCCCCTTCTACAATATTGCCTACAACATGACTAATCTTTTCCCTGGTAATCATACAAACTCAAAAACAAACCGTCAACCTGCTCTCTTATCACTTGATCCGAAATTGATATTTTAAGGACTTTGTTAAGTTTTAAGCATGAGTTCATTTACCAATTAGGAATTGATGAAAGAAGAAGAAATTAATGAGATATTGTAGAAACCATAATAATAAATTCATATTATAATGTAATCACAAAGAAAAACAAACCATAACAACAAAGTTGTTAACAGAGTTCGGCAAGATTGCCTACATCTCCCGACCTTTGTCTCAATGGGTGAGGCTTTCTTATTTCTCTTGAATGCTTCAAAATTGCATCAGAAAAGTGTCAAAAGGATTCAAACTGGTCTGGATGTGTTCTTCTCGACCCCAAGAATCCAACACAACTGGAGACATTGAAAATGACTGAGCGTAGCTCCTGAAATTGGCCCGCAAAATTCCCCTCCTCAATGGCTTCCCTGCATAAAAAGTGATTTGGATTTCAAATTCTTCAACATTTCTCTTGTTATGAACCACTCTAATGCTTCTAACAACCCCTGGTTTATTTAGATTTGGAGTGGGTATCAACCTCCCAATTTCCTACCAAGATTTGGCCTCAAAGCGGGCTCTATATTCCCCAATAATGGCTAAAATCGATTAAAAATAGGCTAAAACAACATAAAAATAATAACATAAGGTAAAAAAAACCCAAAATTGGCATATTATAGGGCGCATCCCCCTATTCTCGGGATCCTAGTCAGATGGGGCAGGTCCATGTGCCCACGTGCTAGAAATTGGCATGCTGCCCCCTTGATTCATGGCCCTTAGTCGTTGGCATGGCCCATGTGGCCATGACCCTACAGCCCACGCACCTCCAACTGGCTTGTCCCCTGGTCTACAACCCCTGGTCACGGGCTAGCCCCTTGCTGTCCAAGGCCTAAC
Source organism: Picea glauca (assembly GCA_000966675.3). Classification (NCBI taxonomy): domain Eukaryota; kingdom Viridiplantae; phylum Streptophyta; class Pinopsida; order Pinales; family Pinaceae; genus Picea; species Picea glauca. The sequence goes on from JZKD02S1096791.1 coordinate 285,117, forward strand.
CCCTAACATGTGCAACCACCCACTTTTATATTAAATGTGTCATATAGTTAACAAGTAACACTAGTCGCGTAGCCAGTTAGCCCGAGGAGTTTAGTCCATTGGCACCCGTGGAGGTCGGGGGTTCAAAACTTGTGGGTTACAAAAATTTTTGACCCAACCAACATTGGATAAATCTGGGGTGTCACATGGCACCCGTTTATTGGGCCACATGTCACCCCATGATTCGTCCGTACTATACAGTCAACGTACAGTCAACGCATAGTCAACATGCACAATCATCTTCCACATCACCACCGTACAACCCAATCAGCTACCACATCAACATCTGTACATCCTAGCCACTCTGCCACGTCAACTTTTGTACAACCCAGTCACCTTGTGTTATCGGATAAATCGGTAGGTGCGGACACTAACTGATCTCCCTAGATCTAGAACAAAACACACCAAAACATGACGCTTTCCTTAAGTTTTGGATATTGAATTTACTAACTAAAGAGGGATAGGTGACATACCATTTAAATGCCACTTCCTCTGGTCATCGCCATCCTAGCTCCATTCCAACACTCATACAATGATGATCCTGCAAAAGAACGCAACCAACCAAAGTGATAGTAATAATATAAACTCAATATAAACCTATGTATGTGATCAAGCAATCATACAATAAAACACAACAAGATTTATAGGAAAGAATCATATTACTGTATCATATTAAATGTGAAAGAGAGATTACAACCATGGCCTTGATGTCGTAAGGTCCCTTCCAACTGTCCTTCATTCCCCACACACTTCTTTCTCCAAGGATTCTGAGACCATGGATCTGATATCTACTCACAATCTATCTTGGCAAAGCAAATCTCAAAGCCACTCTAACCAAGCTAACAATCCCAAGCCAAAAACAACTAACTTTCTCCATGAGCGCTCCGCTCCTTTTATAAGATGAAGAGGATAAGGTGAGGAGGTTAAGATGATCCCACTAAATCATGAAAGTGAGTAAGATCCAAACCATTCAGAGGCCACCTCACCATGGAAGTTTTTCCTTCTAGAAGAATCGAGAAGATGCTTGTTTTTCCCATGTATGAGCATTCTCGCACCCTGCTTATAGAGAAACCTGCGAACCTCTCGCAACCCAGCTATGGTGCAGCCTGCGAGAATCAGGCATTCTCATACCCTGCCTATATAGCAGCTTGTGAACATCCTCTTTAATAGGGTTTTTATAAAGGAGAATGCAACTTCTTTTCTCAGGAAAAGTTCTTCTCTCTTCTTTCTTCAGGAACTCAGGACACTGACCCCTCTGAAGGAAACATATAGGTTTACATCATTAACGGTCATATGGATGAAGAAAATAATGTGTAACAGAGATCCCCCCAAAGTATGAAGTTAGAACAAAGTGATAGCTGAAATAATTTGTCGAGTGTGTGTAGGGAACAAGTAATAGTCAGTCGAAAACCTGCCAACAAAAAAGGAAATATAGTACAATAATACACCATCACTGAGGTAGGCATTCCCATACTCAGAATACAAATGACTCAAAGCATTAATGCCAACATGCGAAGATCCATGTCAAGTAAGATAGGTCATGGCCACCAAACATACACTGTGGATCCATGCCGATATGACTCAAATATGAACATAGCCACCAAAAATACACCATGGATCTATGTGTTAAAGACTCAAATTTGAACATAGCCATGAGACATACAATGTGGATCTATGCAATAGTACAAACTGAATATACTCCAACACAACCTGAATCTGTGAGAAAAGATTCAGGGTCTTCATCTCCACCACTCTATAGTATGAATCTAACCATGTGAATACATGTGCTGAAGTCGAACATGGTAGAAACCACTTGATTACCAGTCAATGATGAGAACCATTAACAAGTGCGAGGGAAATCACCATTAATGTCAATGACTCCCAAGGTACTCTAGTACAATCCAACAAATGCGAATTAATGAGTTGAAGTCGAACACTCGGCGAAATCTCCCGATCAGAGGTCAATAATGAAAACGCACTGTCGAAAGCGAGGAAACCTGCTATTGAGGCATGGAAGTTCCAAGGTACCAATTGGTTTCTATGTCTAATTCTTGGATAATGAGTTGAAGTCGACAGGAAAAGAATCGTCATAGTAGGGCCTTAATGTATCCCACATCAATGAAATGAAACAAGTAACAATATTTGATGTAGATAAGAGTAACAAGTGATTCAGGACCGACTCAGGGATGGCCGCCACAATAGAAGGCTTTAAGGACTGCAGAAATGGACGATGCAATAGAAGGCTTTCTGGGTTGAATTTCTCTTTGAACATATTGATGACACGACAACTGTCTTGGAAATACTGAGTCAACAACAGGGATCACAGACCAATTTGTAATCTTATAGGAGTATGATCAGGAGACAAGTGGATTTTCCAACCTAGACACAAAGCGAGTGAAAGGGTGTCATGTTCAAAAGTGACATGGAATACAGGTTTAGACATATTTCTTTCCCAATTTTTCCCCCCACCATTTCTGGCGAGTACCTCTTTATTTTTACGCAAGCTTGAGGAGGATAACATATGCTTGTAATGTAAGCTCATCCTTTGGACGAGTCCCTCGGAGTATGTTTAACGAACACTAAGAAGGAGTGGTTCAGTCCCATATGGGCCTTTCGATGTTTGTTTTACGAGTCCAAAGAAAGAAAACTCAGGGGTTTTTCGTGTTTTGAGAGTCTAAAAAACACTTGAAGAAAACTCTCCCAGTTCCTTTTTCATAAATTAGTTCGACTAGACCGAAAAAGTGATAAACTATCGCTCATCAAACATTTTCTTCAAATACTTTTACGAGCGTGAAAAGAACAAGAAGCTCGGCAACCTTTTCATTTTTATGGAGCGTGAAAAGAGCTTAAAGGATACTCCCTTACATTCGTCATTTTTGTGTTACCATGACGAGTACGAAAATATGAGAAAAAGTATACTTGGCTACGCTCTCATATATTTTCGAGCGTGAGAACGAACAAAGACTAAGCTCGGTAACATATTCTCATGTATTTACGAGCATGAGAAAGAACAAATACTAAGCTCGGGATTGTTTTCATTTTTACGCAAGATTTAAAACAAAACAAAACTATGCTTGGACCTGGTTTCATTTTTACACAAGATTGAACCAGAGGAAACTATGCTTGGACTTGGTTTCATTTTTACACAATATTGAACTACAGGAAACTATTCTTGAGACAAGTGGTTTCATTTTTATACAATCTTGAACCATAGAAAACTATGCTTCTGACTTCCCAACGCATAAAATAGGGATGGTTGGTACTTAGCCCCCAACTTAAGAAGCTAGCGGCTCAACTTCATCATGAAGTCCAGAGGCTAAGGAAAATGCCCCCCAAGATTCATTTCATCCAACTACAAAGGAGATTGAAATGAAGCTTCAAATACTAGATGAAGGACTTGACTCAAATAGAGAGGGGGAAAACTATTTCATTTTTTAACGAGATTGACACAGAAACAAGAACTATGCTTGTAACCTCTGTTTCATTTTTTAACGAGGTTGCGACAGAGATGGAAAAAAATATCCTCGTAAGTGGTTTCATTTTTTAACAAGCTTGAAATTAGAAAACTATGCTCAAGTCTGGTTTCATTTTTTAACGAGCTTGAAATTAGAAAATTATGCTCATAGACTTCTGTTTCATTTTTTAACGAGGTTGCCTCAGAGACACAAAAAATATCCTCGGAGTCTCTCCCTTTGATCATGGATTCCAAGAGGACAATTCTCTGGAATGACACCATGTCAAGGGACAAAAATCGGTCATGGCTTCCAAGAGGTCTTCACTGGAAGGAAGAAACACACTTTGGGAGGACACCATGTCGAGGGTCGCGATGGGAGTAAAGAGATCAGGCTCTAACAACCCTATCAAAGATATAACCATGCCAACTACTAGATCTAAGTCATCATAAGTTGAAGCCATGGGAGACAATGCCACATAATTGACCTGTGGTGGGGGCGTTACCGTCTGCATATAAGAACCATTTAGGGAGGCAATCTAGTCGGGGTCAATGAATGAAAGTTGATCAACAATCACAACTCGTCCATCGTGAGGTACATATATCACACAAAAAAGAGTAGGCACAATATCTTTCATGGCATAGACATAATCTCACCCAAGGAGTAAAGCAAAATCCAAGGGGTCTTGGACTACCATGACATCAACGGAGACAATTTTCCCTCCCAAAGTTACAGGAAAATGAGGAAGGGTCCCTAAAGGTTGACTAGTTCTTCTATTAAAATCTAACTGATTCTGCGTAACTGGCACAAGCGGAGGAAAACCCAAAGCTTGCCAAGCAAAAGAGGACAAAATACTAACAGACGCACCTTCATCTATCAGTGTCTGAGGAACGTCTTGACCACAAACCTATACTGTAATCTGGAAAGGAATGTGAGAGGGAAGACGGGGTCCAGTTAGCACACCCCAATTAAAAAGGATGGCCTCATTACTTGGAGGGGGTTTCACGGGAGAAGGAGGAATAGCCCCCAACATGGTAGATTCTGTATCAACGAGAAAAACATGGGCAGTATCGGGTTTACTCTCTAGTGGGAGAGTAGGATCGATTGATGGAGAGATCAGATCGACCACTTGGGTTTCATTCTCCAAGGGGAGAATGGGGTCGACAGGTGGAAACAGATCGACCGCTTGGGTTTCACTCTCTAACGAGAGAGTGGGACCGAATGAGAATGGGATTAGATCAACCACTTTGTTAACACTCTCTAACGGGAGAGTGGGATCGACCAAAGATGGGATCGGATCGACCACTTTGTCAACTGGTTCAATTAAGGACGTGGCCAGATTGACGATATGATCAATCAGACTGACTGACGAGGGAACCAGATTGATCACTTCATCAACTATAGGGGGGTTGAGAGAAATCTTGCGATAAGCAGCTGGAAGTTGGGGTTGTGAAACAGTCATGTCTTCCAGGAATTTCAAGGCTTCTTCCATATGAGGGAAAATATGAGTTAGATGACACCCTTTGCATAACATACACGGGAACTTGACTCTACTTTTCTTCTTCCCAACTGTATCATGACTATTTTATGGGAGATCATTAGCATGTTGTTCAGACGCTAACGATATGGGTTGACAAGGGTGCATAGACCATACTTCTATAACCTTGGATAGACCAGGGCAATCCTTAAGAAGATGGATACCCTTACAAAGTTTGCAAGGGTACTTGGGCTTATGAGTTGTTTGGGTGATATTGACATCATCAACACTCCCAACACGATTAATAGTAACTAGTTGTTTTCCAACATGTTTGACAGTGGTTGGATGTTTTGACCCTTGTTTATCTTTCTTCTTCTTAATATTTATTTTCTTCTTCTTCTTATTCACCGGGTTACTATCTTCAGAACTTTCACTCGACGAAGAAGATGAAATGGAAGACGACCTTGCAAGCGAAGAAGGTGAAGAAGACCTTACTGGTGAAGAAGGTGAAGGATCAACATGAGGT
>JZKD02S1096791.1:303287-316398 GCA_000966675.3 Picea glauca
TTGTGTATCCTATAGTCTCTTTGACCTTCATATGAATTAGGAATATAATTAGGCTCCACAACCAACAATATGCTAATTGGAGACTGATCACAACAAATCCATTGTTGTTGTACCTGCTGGACTATGATCCACCTTGGACCTGAAAATTTTCTCATCTTCACCTTCATGCTTGAAGACCAACTGAAACCGAGAAGGAACTCAGTTTCTCCCTGGTCACTACCTTTGTTAACATGTCCACAGGATTCTAGCTAGTGTGTATATTTTCCAACTTCAATTGTTCATCTTCCATAATAGATCGTCTGAAATGGTACCTAATATTTATATACTTAGTCTTAGAATGGAAGGTTGAGTTCTTTGCAAGATGAATGGCACTCTAGCTATCACAATACAACCCACTATTATGCTTCTTAGTTCAAAATTCCTCCATAAGACTTTGTAACCAAATCATCTCTTTACTATCCTCTGTAGCAACAACATACTCTTCTTCCATTGTTGAAAGTGAAACAACCTTTTTTAGTGTCGAAATCCAACTTACTGTTGTTCCACCTATAGTAAAAACATACCATGTGGTGCTCCTCCTGCTATCTTTATCACTTGTCATATCGGAGTCAACATATCCATATAGAACAATGTTTGAACCTCCAAAACATAATGCATGAGTAGTAGTACCTCTCAAATACCTGAGAATCCGCTTCATTGCCTCCCATTATTCTTTACCTAGATTGTTCATATACCATCTCACAACTCCCACTACATGTGCAATATCTGGTCTTGTGCACACCATCGCATACATCAAGCTCCCATTTGTTGATGAATAAGGGACCCTGGACATGTATTATATACGCTCCTGTGTCTTGGGACACATTTCCTTGGTTAATTTGAAATGGCTGGAAAAAGGTGTCCTAACTGGTTTTGCATTCTGCATTCTAAACCTCTCCAACACCTTCTCTATGTACTCACCCTAAGACAGTGTCAATTTGCAATTTTTTCTATCTCTTGTTATTCTCATACCAAGTATTTTCTTTGCAGCACCCAAATCTTTCATTGCAAATGAATTAGCTAGTTTCCTTTTGAGCACATTTATATCCTTCATGTTAGACCCCGCAACAAGAATGTCATCTGCATTTAATAGAAAGATAATAAAGATTTCATTTTCTAGCCTCTTAAAATAAACATAGTGATTAGAATGATATCTACTATAAACTTGTTCTTTTATAAACTTGTCAAACTTTAAATACCACTACCTTGGAGCTTTCTTTAGGCCATCTTCTTCAACTTGAGTCTTGCATACCAAATTCTCCTTTCCTTTGACCTCATATCCCTGTGGCTGTTGCATATAAATATCTTCCTCTAGATCCCACGAAGAAAATACATTTTTACATCTAACTGTTCAAGATGAAAATCTTCCACTGCCACATGACTTAAAATAGTCCTAATTGAAGTCCTTTTAACAACATGAGAACATATTTCATCAAAATATATACCTTTCTTCTATGCAAACCCCTTTACAACAAGTCTAGCCTTGTACCACTTTTTTCCTCCATCTTCTTCCTTCAACCTGTAAACCCATTTATTCTGCAATGCTCATTTTCCTGTAGGAAACTGAACCAAGTCTCAAGTCTAGTTATTTACTAAGGATTCCATTTCCTCTTTCATTCCCTGTTCCCACTTCTTTTTAGTGTCTACCTGCATTTCCTCTTCATAACTTTCTGGTTCACTAGAATCAATCAACAATAAATAATACAATGAAGGAGAGTATGGTTCATGGGGTCTACTAAACCTGGTACATATTATAATAACACTTGCAGGAGTTTGAGCTACCTATTTCCCCTGTTGTTGTACATTTTGATTTTTTGGTACCTTTGGAATTTCATTTTCTTTGATTTCATCAAGCACTATGTATTCTATGTTTTTCTTTTCCTGTTTCTTTCCTTGCAATTGATATTTATACATTACCTTCTCACTGAATATGAAATCTCTATTCTTAATGCTTTTGTTATTTTCATAATCGCATAAGCGATAGCCAAAATCATTAACACCGTATCGAATAAAGGTACACTTCTTGGATTTTGCTTTAGGCTTTGTTCTATTTTCTTTATCAATATAGACAAATGCTTCAAAACTGAAAGTCTTCAGAAATGAATAGTTTACCTTCTTACCTATCAATGCCTCCTTTGGAATGACACCATACAAAGAGATTGAAGTTCATCTATTTATTAAGTAAACAATAGTATCTACAACATCTGCCCAGAATTGTAAGGGAAACCTAACATGCAATATCATACTCCTTGCACATTCCATGATTGTTCCGTTCATCCTTTTTGACACACCATTTTCTTATGTTGTTTTTGGAATGATTTTCTCTCTACGAATCCCATGGTATGAACAATAATTATAAAACTCCTTGTAGTATTCACCACCATTATCTGACTTGAGACACTTCAACCTTTTTCCTGTCTCATTCTCAACCGAATCTTTCCATTTCTTAAAAGTATAAAAAAACTTTAGATTTTTGTCAAATACAATAAACCTAAGTTTTCCTAGTTGCATCATCAATAAAAGTAACATAATAATAAGGGCCACCAAGATATGATACCTGAGTTGGTCCCCATACATCTGTATGAACAAGCTCCAACTTTTCACTCTTGTTTTTTTTTCTGACTTTGAGAAATCTGACTCTCTTCTGTTTTTCATAAACATAATTCTCATAGAAATCCAAATCAACATTTTTGATAATTGGAAACAAATTCCTTTTGTGAAGTATTTGCATCCCCTTCTCACTCATGTGTCCAATCCTATTATGCCACAATGTTGTATCCACTCATGTAGAAGCTAAAGAGATAGAAGATTGAACTTTAACAATACATAAACACAACATACCTACCTTCTCTCCTTTTTCCATTACCAGTGATCCTTTATTGACCTTCCATGCCTTATCTATAAATATATATATACATCCTTCACTTGCCAACTACCCTATTGAAATTATATTTCTTCTTATATCTGGTATATGTCTCACCTCTTTCAGTGACCATTGGTTTCCATTATTTTTCTTTATTTTTACCTTACCCATTCCAACAATTTGACATGGTTCATCATCACCCAAATAAACCTGTCCAAAATCACCTTGAACATAATCTTCAAAATATTTCCTATGGGGTGTAGCATGAAATGAATCCCTTGAATCTACTACCCAATAATTAGTATGATTATCTATAGAAAGAATCAAAACACATTGTAACACATCACTTGTTACATTTGCTTCTTGATTTTTCTCATGATTTCCATCTCTTTGTTTCTTTGGAGCTCTGCAACCTTTCCTCAGATGTCCTTTCTTCCCACAATTCCAACACTCTATCATTCCCAATCTAAATTTGGATCTTTCCTTCCTAGAATTCCCATAGTTCCTTGGACCCTTTCTTATTTCCTTTTATCTTCGCCTGTTCTCCATGGTCAATTCATTACTTGATGTCTCACCTATGCTTTTCCATTGCATTTCCTCTCTAAGGATAACACCAATAACATCATCAAATTTCAGAGTGTTTGAACTAGAGATAGAGTTACTTATAGCCATGACCAAGCCATTCTAGATTTTTGGAAATGATCAAAAGATTATAAGAGTGATAAACTCATCATCAAAGGCCACTTTTACATAACTCATTTGATTAGTAACCGTTTTAAATTCATTTAAATGATCTGCAACAGAGCCACCTTATGAAATCTTCATATTAAATAATCCCTTCATTAGAAATACCTTGTTGTAGGCCAAGGGTTTTTCATGTAGTCTAGCCAGTGCCTTCATTAAATCATCCATTTTTTTTTCTTTCCAAATATTCAAAGCCACCGACGTTGTCAGGAAAATCCGTATCATTCCCAATGCCTTTCTATCAAGAACCTCCCATTATTCATCCTTCATGACCGTCAGCATCTTTTCTATTCCACCCAATGGTAGGAATATATCCTTCTGATATAAATAATCCTCCATTTGCATCTTCCATAGCTAGTAGTTTTGACCATTAAATTTCTCGACCCTAAACTTTCCCTCTTCCGCCATTGCTCCCACTCGAACCAAGAACCTTCTTTTCCTGCGAGTTACCTTTGGCTCTAATACCAGTTGTTAGAAAAAACAGGATCATGGAGAAATAAAATAAAACAAATGCAGAAATAAAACACAAAAGATACACAATACATTAGAGACACAAATATATGTGGTTCACCTAGTGTGGCTACATCCACCAGAGAAATTGTCAGGTCCTTCCTTTTTAATATTCAACAAATGAAGGGATACAACCTATAGTACACCTGGTGTAACTTCCTCTTCTTTCTATAATGGTCTCCTCTCTCAGAATACAATATTCACTCTACTACACACATAATTGCAATACAATTTCTCATAAAAGAGGGTTTCCTTCTAGGAAAAAAAACCCTAACATAAATTCTATCGTCAGATATGCAACCTTATAATGAACAGTCCAGATTGAATATGAAATTAAAATATTTGAATTGCATAAAAGAAAACATCCCCCCCCTCAAGACCGAGGGGGGAAAGTTGTATATCCTATAGTCTCTTTGACCTGCATATGAATTAGGAAGATAATCAGGCTTCACAACCAACAATAGGAATCTACTAAAAGAAGCTGAAGTGAACCATGTTGAAGGAAATAAAATATGATTGACATGAACTAAATATGTTGAAGATGATGAAAAGAATATGAATATCTCCCCAAAACCTAATGGTTTTCATGTCCTCATGAAAATTGTTTAAGGTTACATTCTTTTATTGGAACACACAGTTACAAGAAATCAAATTGTTGCAAGCTCTTGTTGATACCATGAAAGCATATAGTCTTCGTCCTTTATCCCCTATTGGTACAATCCAATCTATGTGAATGCATTTTCTTGATTTCGAACATAGAAATAAATCATTCGATTACCGACCATTAATGTATGTCATTAACCAATGTGATATGAATCGTGTCAATGAGAATATATGTACCTAAGTACATCCTAACATGCATGAATAGATCTGCTGACATTGAGTCACCTACAATATCTTAAGATCAAGGGACATTGATGTATTCCCATGATTTTCAACGAGGAAATCTTCCAGTAAGGCATGCAGACTCCAAGGTACTTTTACATTCTCTAACCTCGATCCCAGATGGTGTGTTGGATTCGATGGGATGAGATGTTTTTAAAGGCGGGCTTTAAATAATCCCACATAAGCCTACGTGAGTACAAAACATAATTGATTTGAAGAATACAATACAATATTTGAACTAACATAAAATTACATAACTTATTTAGAACTTTTCCTGCTAGTTGCCTGGTTTTCAAGAAAATCTCATGTCCATTTGGACTTATTTTTCTCTTTACTACTTTATTTATTTATTTATTACAACTATCCTACTATGAAAAAGGAAATCCTTTGCTCAAGTGTAGGAGTATTTCCAATGAAACCATGTGCGTAACAAGATTACAAATATATTCATACTTAGGTTTGAAACATATGCTTTAATGTATACTGGAGCATGAGGAAACAACAAATTTGAGTGATGTGATGTCAAAAATTGTTGAAGAAGAAAGTGGTGCTTTGACCTGATAGTCATCTGGAACCAAAATTTAACAAAGTCATGATATTCTTAGTTCACTTGTTCATTTGGACCACTCTATATATCCTCCTCCACCATGCCATGTAGATATTTTACTATCGGATGGTTTGTCTCTTGGATGCATACATGATCTGATGATATGTATGTCAAAAACTCCTCGATCTCAGGTTCTAATGGCTTCTCTTTATTCGATTCGATCCATGATTCTTCGATCTCCTAGAAATATTGGAAAGGATGATCAAAGAAGGCTTCTATATCTTCTTGCAAATGCGGCTCATGGAAATTTTGGTCTTCTATTGCTCCCCGGAGTGTAGGAATGTTTCTAAATGTTGTTAGAATTTTCTTCTCTAGAGATGTAGAGATATTTCCAACTAATGATAGGGTTTTAGAGATTTCTTGGAGTTCTTTTGTTCCACAGATTCTTGAACATCCTTCTGTGTTGGTTGATAGGTCATGTCTTGCACATGGATTAATGTACATCAGGATCTTATAGCTCCAAAAAAAGTTGAAATCTTAAGTTTAAAACAAATGGATTAAAACTAATTGCAGAATTAAAGCACACCACACTTGCATGAAAATAAACACTCTTGCATGAAAGGAACAATCAAGTATTTGGAGAAACTCACAATAGTGAATGCATAGGTTCTTACCTCCCATGTTACTATCTCTCCTCTCCAAGATGTGTAATTTAAAGGAAACCTACCTGCCTAGGCTTTCATCCTTTTTAGCACATCCCCAAAATGTTGGGAAAATTATATGCAATAATTTTCAGACATTAAATTATCGACTGATGTTCGTAAACTTAGAGATGCAAGCATATGAAATGTAGGATCAGAGCATATTCAAACCGATGCTAACAACTAATGTCGACAAAACACACTGTAGAATGCATACAGGAAATCTTAAACAATTTTACTATGTCCATATGGATGATATTAAGCATGAACCAAATACCATGGCTTAGCATGGCAACATGTCTAGACCATTGATCCATGCATGCACATGTCTAGGATTTGTTCCCTCTTCATTAGCAATGAATGGATATTCAAAATGAAATCTAATTACTAGTAAAAATTGAATTCAAAAGAAAGTAGCCACAAACACATCAAGCCTGACAAATCTAAGCGGTGTTGTTGAAATTTTGCATCCAGATAGTCTGTCTATGTGTAAAGAGGTGACTCTAACTAGATCCTGTCAGCAAACTTGATATATTCACAAAGTAACACAATGTAAAGGATTCAAAGAAAACATGTTTTAGAATGTAATGAATGAAAGCAGGATAAGTTCAAATGAAATAAAAAATTAACAACACATGACATAGCTTAACATTGGATTCCAAGATCACGTCTCCCAAGTTAGATCTCAATCTTCAATGGCTTATTCTTGTAGTGGATCCACGCTTATGCTGTAGAAAAACAAATTAAAATGATGCAATACAAAATGCACACTTTGGAGATTAGTCCTCAAGAAGAGATACACTCGAAGAAGCGAGGTATGTGTTGGCATGAGGTTAGTTTCTCCTTTAATTACACATGAAAATCATGTTGCAACAACAATCCTTTAACACTACATTCATGTTTATATCACAATACATAACAACATAACAAAAATACTTGATACAACATGTGTAAAACAAAGTTTGCATGCATGAAAATATAGAAACTATTAATAATGGAACAAAACAATAAAATAATGTGATAGAACATTATATTATATAAATCACAAAGAAATGTGTATTAACAAAACAATACATGATAGTATAACAAAACATAAATAACAAAACAATATGTGTTAATATAACAAAACAACAACACAATATAATAATAAAATAATATCAATACATAACAACAATTTACAATGATATGTTAAAACACCAATATAATTGTAACCACAAACAAACAAATAATAAATAAATAAATAACAAAATGACACAACTATATATTATAACTTACATGTATATCACAAGATTAGATGCCAATATAACAATATGAATTAAAGACAACTTAGCACTACAACATTAATAAGATAGAATAAATATGTATTCACAATTGATGACAAGGATGAGAATCTCATGCATACAACACGCAACAGAGATATAACACATAACACTCAAATATGATTTACAACGTTAAATGAAAAGCTGCGAAACTAGATCTAGAACACGGATAGAGGGTATATTTTATGTTTTCATTGAGACACCAAGATAAACACCAATACTTTGTTTTGAATATCAATTGACAAATAGACAGGGTGGAAGGGTGAATAGATTGGGTGTCAAGTGTTGGAATACAAACAAAAGAATAGGGAATTGGAATAGAATGCGTGGGAATAGATTTGAGAGCGGGTTGAAAGTATAAAACAACAACGATGTATCAATTGGAGAACATGATCTGAGCTTCCATTTGATCAAATACACATCAAGGAAAAATTAAACTTGAGAGAGAAATACATTAGCTAAAGATGCAAACCAATCAATGATTCATAAATCTTACTTAACAAAACGACAAAGCATGGACATTACCTTGGTCGAGGGGCCCTTCCTAACCTAGGAAACACGGCTGGAAAGCTAACTCGGATCAAAAGGAACTCAGAATCTTAAAAAAACCAGTTCTTTATTAAATAAAATCCAGCTTCTGTTTACAAATCGATGCTCAACTATGATACAACAATTCCATGAAGAATAATCAATTTATTATTCTGACTCTCCCCTTCTATTACAAAATAGATATATTTATATAAAAACCCTCCACAATTAATGAACTAGAACAATAAAAAAATAGTTAACTTAACAAACAGATCGAACTGAGTTTGATTCAACCCAACCAATTTCAAAGATGTTAAAACAATCATATAAGGTTTGATCTTGTATGCTCTTCGTGGAACCTTCCAATCGATCTGAACTATATAATTCTTTCAATAACGCTAAATCGTGTTGCAACATAGATCTGGGCACAATTTGAGCATATTCGTCATGAAGAACCAAACATAACTCTCGAACCATGTCATTTTTTGGAAAACAACTTTTTGGAGCCCCAATCTGCCATACTAGGAACAAAACCCATGTTTTATAATCTTCAGATTTGTCTTAATTTGCACGAAAATCGAGATATAAGTTGATCATCTAGAGCTTCTTCTAATTTCAGGCTGAACTATTGTTTCTGCGCTGGAGGTCCACACGTGCGACCTGGGAACGTTTTGGCACAAAAGAGAGCATGTCGACGTCACAAAGAAAGCCCATGTTCTCAATTTTTTCCTAGAAATGCATGAATATGCCTAAGAAAGACGGGTACCAAAATGATAGTGATGGTGCGGGAATGTTGAACTACAATAATGGTACATGAATGTTGATCATGCTCATACAAGAATAACACTTCATAAACTTTCGTCAGTAAAACTATGATATAATCATCTTTTAATCACTAAAAATATAGAAAAACGATGTATTAACCACACTGGATATATAATGACAAGTGATTATATTTAGTGAGGGTTTATGGTGTGTATTAATAACAAAATGCAGAAAATGGTTTAAAAATAATGGCTTTATTGGGTGGAGAAATTTGACAAAAATGGATCCCAACACACCCCCAAACCCGAGGATTTGCATGTCCTCATGCAAACAAGAACTTGTAAATATTTATTCATTGTATACTCTCTTTAATTATCTCATATGATTAGATATTTGTGACATTGTTTCTTTGTGCTAGTGTTGGTTCTTGTGGAGAAACACCCTTCACAACTAAGTTTTATTCTATTGTCACAACGAACTTGATTTTCTTTAAAACAAAGTAACAAAAATTATCATGAAAATGGAGGACAAGCCCAAGATGGGCATTATGGTAGAAGATATGAAAAAGTAGTTTGAAAAATGATGGAGATGATGGAAACATGAATATGAACTTGGGCACTTTTATACTACTTTACTTTCATCATAAGAACAATATTTAAATGTGGTTCTTTTCTTGGATAGGAAACAATGACTTCATCTTTTTCTTTAGAGCCTTCAAATGATGACCTTAGGAATGTTTAATGATGTATAAGGAAAATACATTATGAATGTTGCTTGTTGTGTTTGTATTTGTATACCACATATTTTATTTTTATAGCTTGGTCTTGCGATCAAAGTATTTTGAGACCAATATGTACTTGTGGTTCTTTGTTTGTATAGGCAAAAATGACTTCATCCTCTTATGCATAACATTCAGTTAATATCTTACGAATGTTTTATGATGTACAAGGAGACAACATTATAGGTGTTTCTTCTTATTTGTATACCACAATAACTTCTTTTTCATTCTTTCCATGGTCTTATAATCAGAGTATAAATTTTATTGTAGATGGTGAATTGATGGTTCGTGATGGGTAATTTTTAGGTGGTGATGATGTGTAGTTGAGTGTGGAGTGGTTATGCATCATATTTTCCAAATTCATAGTAAATTAAAGATATTTATAACTGTTTTACCTCAAGTTACCTTTGCTTTCAATTTTAATGTGTTGTTGGCTAGAATGAAGGATCTGATGTATGTTGACTGAATGATGAAGATGCGAGTGAGGAAGGCGGAGAACTGTTGAAAGAGGTTGAACTGAACCATGCTGAAGGAAATAAACACTGGATGAGATGAACTAAACATGTTGGAGATGATGAAAATAACCTGAATATCTAGAAGGGACTTGGATATCTCCCCCAAAACCCAAGGGTTTTCATGTCCTCATACAAACTGTTTAAGACTAACTGGAAGTATTTTATTGGAACACATGGTTACAAGAAATCAAATTGTTGCAAGATTTTGTTGATACCATGAAAGCATATAGTCTTCATCCTTTATGCCCTATTAGTAAAATTCAATCTATGTGAATTCATTTTCTTGGTGTCAAAAATAGAAAGAAATCATTGGATTACCAACCATTAATGTATGTCATTAACCAATGTGAGATGACTCACCAATGATGTCAATAAGCATCAAGGTATCTAATTACATCCTAATAGGATCAAATAGTTGTGTTGATGTTGAGTCACCTGCAAGCACTGGCGATCAAGGGACATTGATGTATTCCCATGATTTTCAACGAGGAAATCTTCCATTAAGGAATGCAAACACCAAGGTACTTTTACATTCTCTAACCTCGATCCTAGATGATTCGTTGGAGTCGATGGGACGAGATTTTTTGGAAGGTAGGCCTTAAGGAATCCCACATAAGCTTATGTGAGTACAAAAAATAATTGATTTGAAGAATGCAATACAATATTTGAACCAACATAAACTTACAGAACTTATTGTGAACTTTGCATGTCAGTTGCCTAGTTTTCAAGCAAATCTCTTGTCCAATTGCGTCAGTAAAATGGTTTTCACAACTAGAATTATTTTTCTCTTTACTATTTTATTTATTTATTTATTACAACTATCCTACTCTACTTGAAAAAGGAAACCCTATGTTTAAGTGTAGGAGTATTTCTAGTGAAACCATGTGCGTAACAGGATTACAAATATATTCATACTCAGGTTTGAAAGATATGATTTAATGTATACTAGAGCATGAGGAACCAGTTGCTTCAAGTGATGTGATGTCAAGAATTGTTGAAGAAGAAAGTGGTGCTTCGACCTGATAGTCGCCTAGAACCAACATTCATTAAAGTCATAATATTGTTGGTTCACTTGTTCATTTGGACCACTCTATATATCCTCCTCTACCATGCCATGCAACTATTATACTATTGAATGGTTGGTCTCCTAGATGCATATATGATTTGATGATAGGTACATCAAGAACTCTTCGATCTCAGGTTCTAATGGTTTCTCTTCATTGGATGCAGTCGATGATTCTTCGGTCTCCTCGGTAGATTGGAAAGGATGATTAAACAAGGATTCTAGATCTTCTTGTAAATGTGGTTCATGGAAATTCTAGTCTTTTATTGCTCCCCAGAGTGTAGGTATGTTTCTGAATGTTGTTAGAAATTTCTCCTCTTGAGATGCATATATATATCCAACTACTGATACAATTTTAGAGATTTCTTGGAGTAGCATTTCCTCTTTTGTTACAAATATTCTTGAACATCCTTCTTGTGCTAGTTGACAGGTCTTGTATCGCATGAGGATTAGTGTACAGAGGGATCTTATATCTCCAAAAACTAATTGAAATATTAACTTTAAAACAAATGGATTAAAACTAATTGCATAATTAAATAAGACCACACTTGCATGAAAATAAACACTATTGCATGAAAGGAATAGTCAAGGATTTGGAGAAACTCACAATAATGACTACGCATATTCTTACCTCCTGTCTTAGTGTCTCTCCTCCCCCAAGATATGTAATTTAAATGCAACCTATCTACCTAGGCTTTAATCCTTTTTAGCACCTCCCCGACAACGACACCAAAATTTTTAGGAAAATTATATGCAATAGTTTTCAGACATTAAATTATCGACCAATAGTTCAGAAACTTAGAGATACAAGCACAGGAAATGCAAGATCAGATCCTATTCTAACCTATGCTAAAAACTAATGCTATAAAAACACACTTCAAAATTCATAAATACAATCTTAAACAACTTCACTATGTCCATATGGCGACTATTAAGCATGAACAAAATACCATGGCTCTACATGTCAACATGTCCAAACCATTGATCCATGCATGCACGTGTCTAGGATGTGTTCCCTCTTCATTACCAGTCAATGGATATTCAAAAGGAAATCTAAATACTAGTAAACAATCAAATTCAAAAGAAAGTAGCCACAAACACGTCAAGCCTGAAAAGTCTAAGCGGTGTTTTTGCACCTTTGCATCTAGACAATCTTTCTATGTGAAAATAGGTGACTCTAACTATATCCTATCAACAATCTTGATATATTCGTAAAGTAACAAAATGTAAAGGATTCAAAGAAAACACACTTCAGAATGTAATGAATGAAAGCAGGACAAGCTCAAATGAAATAAAAAATTAACACTACATGTCATAGCTTAACATTGGACCTCAAGATCATGTCTCCCTAGTTATATCTCGATATTCAATGGTTTATTCTTGTAGTGGATCCACACTTATGTTGTAGGAAAACAAATTAAAACGATGCAATACAAAACACACACTTTGGAGATCATTCCTCAAGAAGAGATACACCCAAAGAAGCAAGGTATGTGTTGGTACATGATTTGTTTCGCCTTTAATTGTACATGAAAATCACGTTGCAAAAACAATCCTTCAACACTACATTCATGTTTATATTACAATACATGACAACATAACAAGGATACTTAATACAATATGTGTACAACAAAGTTTGCATAATAATATAGAAACTATTAACAATGGAACAAAACAATATAGTAATGTGATAAAACATTATAGCACATAAATAACAAAAAAATGTGTTTTAACAAAGCAATAGATAGTATAACAAAACAATATGTGTTAATATAACAAAACAAAAACACAATATAATAATAAAATAATATCAATAAGTAACAACAATCTACAATGATATGTCAAAACAACAAT
>JZKD02S1096791.1:330235-359076 GCA_000966675.3 Picea glauca
TTGTTTTTTATCGTGACCCAACTTTCACAAGCAATTTTTGGCAAGAACTGTTTAAGCTATAGGGCACCCAATTGCATCTCAGCACAACTTATCATCCCCAGACTGATGGTCAAACAGAGGTTGTCAACAAGTGCTTGGAAACATATTTGAGGTGTTTTGCCTATGAAAAGAAACATCAGTGGGCTCAATGGTTACCCTTAGATGAATGGTATATGGACAAAAGCCACCATACATCTACACACATGATTCCTTTTGAAGCGGTATATGGACAAAAGCCACCTTCAGTTCTCTCATACTTACCGGGTACCTCGAAGGTCCAGGTGGTTGACCAAACACTTACAGTTCAGGAGGATATTCTTCATACCCTTAAAGAGAACTTGGTCATGGCATAGAATAACATGAAGCAACAAGCAGATCAAGGTCGCTCTGAACGTCAATTTGCAGAAGGGGATCAGGTGTTTCTGCGATTGCAACCATAAAAACAAACTTTCCTCAAGGCCAAGCATTGTCAGAAGCTAGCGCCCAAATTTTATGGTCCTTATACAGTTCTCAAGCGTGTAGGACAAGTCGCCTATCAGTCAGCTTTGCCCAGTCACTCGAAGATACATCCCGTTTTTCATGTTTCATGCTTAAAGAAGGTGATTGGAACTAGGTGCCAAATTGAAACCAACCTTTCAGAGTTAGCTGAAGAGGGATCCATTTGGCTACAACCCGAAGTTGTTTTGGACCAACGTGAGCGTCGCCTACGTCAGAGAACCATCAAGGAAGTGCTAGTCCAGTGGAAAGATACGACTCCAGCAGATGCCACTTGGGAACCAGCTACCATTCTGCAGCAGTTTCCACATCTCAAGCCTTGAGGACAAGACTGTTTTTAAGGGGGTGGACATGTTAGGGTCCTAACCCACACATAGGTAGATCAATATATTCAAATGTAATAAAGGTCAATATTAAATAAGGCCTTTCAATACAATAGAATAAGGCGGATGTAAGAAGACCTAATAGAAGCTTCCTCTTCTAGAAGGATCTTCCTCTAGATGCTTCTCTTGATAGACATATTTAGTATAAATAAGGGTCGAGGGTATGAAAAACCTAGCTTGAATATTATTGTAACAGAGCGTTGCTTGTCTGGAGGTTTCCCCCTCGAAGAGGCTCGTGAACTTTTCTTTCTGAATCAAAGTGCTATTTATGTTGTTGTTCTTATATCATTTTTGTGTTATTGTGGAGATTATGCTGGTTATATTACTATTATTCTGCCATTTCTAGCATTTTATTTCTGTTCTACATACTTTTTATATCTGGTATCTTGCAATCACCAAGACTAAGCGACAACTGTTGTATTTTGGAATGTTTCCCTTTGTATTCATGTGGATTATCCCATTTTATTAACAGGTCTCCCACCTAAAATTCCTTTTCTTTGGTAGAATTCTTATTTGTAACACCCCCAACCACATGCTGGGTAATTTCACTTAAAACTCTCTTACTCTGATACCATATTGTAACACCCCCAGACTCCGATGGGGAGTTCCACTTGAAAAAATTTCTTTCTCATCAGCTCTAATACCAATTTACCAACATTTCCACTTCAATTTCTCTGACACAACTCTATCCTTAATTAAAAACATATAGAAACTATGCAATGCATTATTACATACATTTTATAAACATATTTGTACATGATTCATAACAAAATTTAAAAAACAACATGAATAGCATAAACCCATGACAACAGTAGCATAAATATAATTTGCAAACATGATTTAACACACAACTGGCACTTATCTTTTGGAATAAAAGACACCAACTTCAGGTAGACCTTCCACATTCCTCCTATCCTTAGACCACACTGTCCATAAATCTCAACAGTGGGTCACCCCTGAGCTGGGGCTAAAATCCACTTGGGAAAGGGTTCCCAACCAAACTAAAGTATCTGACTCTACAGGAACTCAACCACAAGTACCTCATACACATGTGACTTAGTTGCAAGAAAGTCCGTCACATATTCTTATTCACACTGACAACTGACAATCTCTCATTCCCCACATGCCTGTCCCACCCTAGGAAGTGTGCCCCTTCTCTTCTCAATAGTCCCTCGACTGCCCCACTTCCCTTCTAGCGCTTCAGAAACATACTGAATAGGAAGTCTCAGAGCCCTATCATTGCAGTTTGACACCTCCAGGGTTGCGCACCTATTCCTTCAGTGCACCATCCCTTCTCTTAACACTTGTGCACACTTCATTCACTAATATATTTTACTTTCAATGCGCCATTCTTGTGTACTTACATAGGTGCACGCCAAACATTCAACTGCACGTTGTATCCTTTTATAATTGTGCGCACTCATTTGATGTGAGATCCTCACGCACTAACTTAATGCGTGTAGAACCAAATGAACAACTTGTTACTTCATCTCACCAACTTATAAATAACGTACAATTACATTGATATTTACACTTGTGAATCAACCTAGGGGTATTATAATACCTCCCCCCTTATTTATGCAATGTCCTCAGTGCAATATATACACATGTACAATACAAAATTTAAAAGTTTTCAAAAAGATGCAGGTATTCTACTCGCATAGCATCCTCAAGACCATACCAAGTCCATTGGACCTTTAGTAGCCCTATGGATTGATTATGTAGATGCTTGATCTTCTGATTCAATATGCACACCGGATGCACTGGAAAAATGCCTTCTTGTTCCACCTAAATCACATTCCAATCCATAACACCATTAGTATCGGGTATATATATTTTAATGAATGAAACATGGAATACATTATGAATATGAATTGATACAGGCAAGGAAAGTAGATATGCCATAGGCCCAATCCTTTCCAAGATTTCAAAGGGTTTTCGTGTCCTCATATGAACTGTTTAAGACTGACTAGAAGTATTTTATTGGAACACACGGTTACAAGAAATCAAACTGTTGCAAGATTTTTTTGATACCGTGAAAGCATATAGTCTTCATCCTTTATGCCCTATTAGTAAAATTCAATCTATGTGAATGTATTTTCTTGATGTCAAAAATAGAAAGAAATCATTGGATTACCAACCATTAATGTATGTCATTAACCAATGTGAGATGACTCACCAGTGATGTCAATAAGCATCAAGGTATATAATTACATCCTAACAGGATCAAATAGATGTGTTGATGTCGAGTCAACTGCAAGAACTGGCGATCTAGGGACATTGATGTATTCCCATGATTTTTAGCGAGGAAATCTTCCATTAAGGAATGCAAACACAAAGGTACTTTTACATTCTCTAACCTCGATCCTATATGATATGTTGGAGTCAATGGGGCGAGATTTTTCAGAAGATAGGCCTTAAGGAATCCCACATAAGCTTATGTGAGTACAAAACATAATTGATTTGAAGAATACAATACAATATTTGAACCAACATGAACTTACAGAACTTTTTGTAAAATTTTCATGTCAGTTGCCTAGTTTTCAAGCAAATCTCTTGTCCAATTGCGCCAGTAAAATGGTTTTCACAACAAGAATTATTTTTCTCTCTACTATTTTATTTATTTATTTATTACAACTATCCTACTCTACTTGAAAAAGGAAACCCTGTGTTTAAGTGTAGGAGTATTTCCTGTGAAACCATGTGCATAACAAGATTACAAATATATTCATACTCAGGTTTGAAATATATGCTTTAATGTATACTAGAGCATGAGGAACCAATTGCTTCAAGTGATGTAATGCCAATAATTGTTGAAGAAGAAAGTGGTGCTTTGGCCTAATAGTCGCCTGGAACCAACATTCAATAAAGTCATAATATTCTTGGTTCACTTGTTCATTTGGACCACTCTATATATCCTCCTCTACCATGCCATGCCGATATTCTACTATCGAATGGTTGGTCTCCTAGATGCATATATGATCTGATGATAGGTACATCAAGAACTCTTCGATCTCAGGTTTTAATGGTTTCTCTTCATTGGATGCAGTCGATGATTCTTTGGTCTGCTCGGTAGATTGGAAAGGATGATTAAAGAAGGATTCTAGATCTTCTTGTAAATGTGGTTCATGGAAATTCTGGTCTTTTATTGCTCCCCGGAGTGTAAGTATGTTTCTGAATGTTGTTAGAATTTTCTCCTCCTGAGATGCATATATATATCCAACTACTGATAGGATTTTAGAGATTTCTTGGAGTAACATTTCCTCTTTTGTTCCAAATATTCTTGAACATCCTTCTTGTGCTAGTTGATAGGTCTTGTCTTGCACAGGGATTAGTGTACAGAGGGATCTTATTGCTCCAAAAACTAATTGAAATATTAACTTTAAAACAAATGGATTAAAACTAATTTCAGAATCAAATAACACCACACTTGCATGAAAAGAAACACTCTTGCATGAAATGAACAGTCAAGGATTTGGAGAAAATCACAATAATGACTGCGCATGTTCTTACCTCCTGTCTTAGTGTCTCTCCTCCCACAAGATATGTAATTTAAATGAAACCTATATACCTAGGCTTTAATCCTTTTTAGCACCTCCTCGATAATGATGCCAAGCGTTTTGGGAAAATTATATGCAACAATTTTCAGACATTAAATTATCGACCAATAGTTCAGAAACTTAGAGATACAAGCATAGGAAATGCAATATCAGATCCTATTCTAACCTATGATAAAAACTAATGCTATAAAAACACCTTTCAAAATTCATAAATACAATCTTAAACAACTTCAATATGTCCATATGGTGACTATTAAGCATTAAGAAAATACCATGGCTCTACATGTCAACATGTCCAAACCATTGATCCATGCATGCATGTGTCTAGGATGTGTTCCATCTTCAATACCAGTCAATGGATATTCAAAAGGAAATCTAAATACTAGTAAACAATCAAATTCAAAAGAAAGTAGCCACAAACACGTCAAGCCTGAAAAGTCTAAACGGTGTTGTTGCACCTTTGCATCTAGACAATCTTTCTACGTGAAAATAGGTGACTCTAACTATATCCTATCAACAATCTTGATATATTCACAAAGTAAGGAAATGTAAAGGACTCAAAGAAAACACACTTCAGAATGTAATGAATGAAAGCTAGACAAACTCAAATGAAATAAAAAATTAACACCACATGTGATAGCTTAACATTGGACCTCAAGATCATGTCTCTCTAGTTATATCTCGATATTCAATGGCTTATTCTTGTAGTGGATCCACACTTATGTTGTAGGAAAACAAATTAAAACAATGCAATACAAAACACACACTTTGGAGATCCGTCCTCAAGAAGAGATACACCCAAAGAAGCGAGGTATGTGTTGGTACATGATTTGTTTTGCCTTTAATTACACATGAAAATCAAATTGCAAAAACAATCCTTCAACACTACATTCATGTTTATATCACAATACATGACAACATAACAAGGATACTTAATACAACATTTGTACAACAAAGTTTGCATGATAATATAGAAACTATTAACAATGGAACAAAACAATATATTAATGTGATAAAACATTATAACACATAAATAACAAAGCAATGTGTTTTAACAAAACAATAGATGTTAGTATAAAAAAACACAAATAACAAAACAATATGTGTTAATATAACAAAACAAAAACACAATATAATAATAAAATAATGTCAATAAGTTATAATATATTGTTGTGTCAGTTTGTTATTTATTATATATGTGTAAAGCCGTATTACTTGGTGTATATAATAATAAAATAATGTCAATAAGTAACAACAATTTACAATGATATGTCAAAACAACAATATTGTAACCAATATATATATATATATAGTGGTTACAATATTGTTGGTTACAATATTGTTGTTGTGTAACCAATATATATATATATATATAGTGGTTACAATATAGTAATAAATAACAAACTGACACAACAATATATTATAACTTACATGTATATCACAAGATTAGATGCCAATATAACAATATGACTTAAAGACAACTTAACACTATAATAAAAAAATGTATTCACATGTGATGAAAATGATCAAAATCTCATGCATACAACACACACTCGAGATATAACACATAACACTTGAACACGATTTACAACGTTAAATGAAAAGACGAGAAACTACATCTAGAACACGAATTAAAGGCACAAGGATAGAAGCGATATTTTATGTTTTCATTGACACACCAAGATAAACACCAATACTTTGTTTTGTATATCAATTGGAAAATAGACAACGTGGAAAGGTGAACATATTGGGCATCCTAGAGTCAAGAAATTGATGGGAGATTATGGATGGAATTGAGGCGTAATGACAGAGTAACCAAAGATGATTTAAGTGTGGATCGAATGGAAACAAACCGTGAGGTATCAAAGGCGACTTTGGAACAAAGGAGTGACAATTCAAGTGCTGGAATACAATCAAAAGAATTGGGAAGTGGAATAGAAGGCATGGGAATCAATTTGAGAGAGGGTTGAAAGTATAGAACAACAACAATGCATCAATTAGAGAACATGATTTGAGCTTCGATTTTATCAAACACATAGCAAGGAAAAATTAAATGTGACATAGAAAAATATTAGCTAAATATGAAAACCAATCAATGATTCTTAAAGATTACTTAACAAAATGACAGAATAGGGACATTACGTGGGTCGAGGGGCCCTTCCTGACCTGGGAAACATGCTTGGAAAGCTAACTCAGATCGAAAGGAGCTCAAAATTTCAACAACAACCAGTTCTTTATTAAATAAAATCCATCTTCTATTTACAAATTGATGCTTAGCTATGATACAACTATTCCATGAAGAATAATCATTTTATTATTCTGACTCTCCCCTTTTATTACAAAACATATATATTTATATAAAAACCCTCCACAACTAATGAACCAAACCAATAAAAAAATAGTTAACATAACAAACAGATCGAATTGGTTTGATTATACCCAACCACTTTAGAAGACGTAAAAAAATCATATTAGGTTTGATCTCGTATGCTATTCGTGGAGCCTTCCAATCGATCTGAACTATAATTCATTCAATAAATTGAAAACGTGTCACAACATAGATCTGGGAGAAATTTGAGCACATTTGTGATGAAGAACCAACCATAACTCTCGAACCACGTCTTTGTCTGGATAAAGTTTCAGGAGAGACCCAATTTTCCATACTGGGAACAAAACCCATGTTTTATAATCTTTGGATTTGTCTTCATTGACATGAAAATTGACGTGGAAGTTGATTGTCTGGAACTTTTGCAAATTTTTGGCTGAATGGTTGTTTCTGATATGGAGGTCCACACGTGCAACCTGAGCATGTTTTGATGCACGTGAGAGCATGTCGATATCTTTGTAGAGAAAACACATGTTCTCGATTTTCTCCTAGAAACGCATGAATATGTTAAAAACTGAAGGGTACCATAATGACAGTGATGGTGCGAGAATATTGAACTGTAGTAATGGTACACAAATGTTGATCATGACGGTACAAGAATCACACTTCATATACCGTCGTTAGTAAAACCATGATATAATCATCTTTTAATCACTAAAAACATAGAAAAACGATGTATTAACCACACTAGATATATAATGACTAGTGATGACATTTAATGAGGGTTTATGGTGTGTATTAATAACGAAATGCAGGAAATGGTTTAAAAATAATGGCTTTATTGGGAGGAGAAATATGAAAAAAATGGAGCCCAACAAATTTCTTAGGTATACATTATTTATGATAATATTTTTGTTTATGTAAAATACCTTAGATACTCTGTAATCCTCTGGGTAAAACATCAATTATTCATTAGATGCAAGTTAGTGGAACCCTACATGTAACCAACAATATATTCATAACTAGGATTTAGTTACTCATGGTTGTTCTTTATTCAAGCAATGTTCCACCAAAGATTCAAAGTCTTGAATACTAGACTTAGGTTGGAATAGAGTAGTAGAATTGGTGTCTTATGCATTGGGATGAGAGTGCACTTTCATGATTTTGACTAGTTGTATGCCACGAAATTGAAATAGGTAGAAAATATTAGCAACAAGAATACTATTCTAAAAAAGGAATTATTCAATGTGATTTTTTTGTTATTTAAAATGGAACTAATTAAGCGAAACAAAGAACTCAAAATGAGAAAAGAAAATGAATTATTCAAATCAAACAAGCAAAAATGAGCATAATTGAAATGTAAAATTTAAAAATAGAAAACTAGATTATTTATGTACAAGTCACCTACCAAGATGACAACTAATTGAAATATATTTTCAATGCTTGACCATTCATAGGGAGGAGTTCTACTTCTCCTTCAATATTCTAGAATCTATATGTTCCTAGGCCAAGTTTTTCCATCACCAAGACTAAGACACAACTATAGGAGTTTGGAATGTTTCCCTTTGTATTCACGTGGCTTATCCCATTTTATTACCAGGTATCCCACCTGAAAGTCCTTTTCTTTGGTAGAATTCTTATTTGTAACACTCCCAACCACTTGCTGGGTAATTTCACTTAAAACTCTCTTGCTCTGATACCATATTGTAACACCCCCAGACTCCGATGGGGAGTTCCACTTGAAAAACTTTCTTTCTCATCAGCTCTGATACCAATTTACCAACAATTCCACTTGAATTTCTTTGACACAACTCTATCCTTTATTAAAAACATATAGAAACTATGCAATGCATGATTACATACATTTTCTAAACATATTTATACACAATTCATAATAAAATTATAAACACAACATGAATAACATAAACCCATGACAACAATAGCATAAATATAATTTGCAAACATGATTTAACACACAACTGACACTTATATTTTGGAATAAAAGACACCAACCGCAGGTAGACCTTCCACATTCCTCCTATCCTTAGACCACACTGTCCATAAATCTCAACAGTGGGTCACCCCTGAGATGGGGATAAAATCCACTTGGGAAAGGGTTCCCAACCAGACTAAAGTATCTGACTCTACATGAACTCACCCACAAGTAGCTCATACATAGGTGACTCAATTGCAGGAAATTTCGTCACATATGCCAATTCTCACTGACAACTGACAATCTCTCATTCCCCACATGCCTATCCCACCCCAGGAAGTCTACCACTTCTCTTCTCAATAGTCCCTCGATTGCCCCACTTCCCTTCCAGCACTTCAGAAACAGACTAAATAGGAAGTCTCAGAGCCCTGTCATTGCACTTTGACACCTCAAGGGTTGCATGCCTATTCCTTTAGTGCGCCATCCCTTCTCTTAACACTTGTGCACACTTCATTCACTAATATATTTTACTTTCAATGCGCCATTCTTGTGTACTTACACAGGTGTGTGTCAAACATTCAACTGCATGTTGTATCCTTTTACAATTGTGCACACTCATTTGATGTGAGATCCTCGCACACTAACTTAATGTGTGTAGAACCAAATGAACAAATTGTTACTTCAACTCACCAACTTATAAGTAACATACAATTACATTGATATTTACACTTGTGAGTCGACCTAGGGGTATTACAATCCCTCCTCCCTTATTTATGCAATGTCCTCAGTGCAATATATACACATGTACAATACAAAACTCAAAAGTTTTCAAAAATATGTGGGTATTCTACCCGCATAGAATCCTCAGGACCGTACCAGGTCCATTGAACCTTTAGTAGCCCTATGGATCGATTCTGGAGATGATTGATCATCTGATTCAATATGCACACCAGAGGCACTTGAAAAATGCCTTCTTGTTCCACCTAAATCACATTCTAATCAATAACACCATTAGTATCCGATATATATATATATATATATATATTAATGAATGAAACATGGAATACATTATGAATATGCATTGATACATGCAAGGAAAGTAGATATGTCAGAGGCCCACTTCTTTCCAAGATCTCAAATGGCCAAAAAAACTGCGCTGCCAACTTCGAAAAATTTCCCAACTTAAGGGAACTTATGTTGGCCTTTATTGTCAGGAACACTTGATCTCCCACATGAAAGTCCTTGTGAGTTCTTCCCTTATCATCATAAATTTTATTCCTATCCTGTGCATCCTTTAAATTCTTCTTAATTTTTATCATATCCACTCCCATTTCTCTGAGTAGTTCTGGACCAACTACTGCACGACCTTCTGGTTTGTCCCAACTGATTGGTGTGTTGCATTTCTTTCCATAGAGTGCCTCAAATGGGCTCATATTCAACGATTCTTGATACCCATTGTTGTTATCAAACTCTACCAAGTGTAGATAATCTTCTCATTTGTATGGTTTATCCATGACATACATCCTTAGCATATCTAATATTACTTGATTCACCCTTTCTGTCTGCCCATTTGACTCTGGATGATAAGTTGTTCTAAAATGCAGATTTGTTCCAAATCCATTGAACAAACCTTGCCAAAAATTTGAAGTAAATTTTGAATCTCTGTCAGACACAATTGTCTTTGGCATTCCATGCAATCAAGCTATTTCTCTCAAGTAGATATCATATATGCTAGCTTCCTTGAGAGTAAGCTTTACTGGAATAAAATGGACAGCTTTGGTAAGCTTGTCCACTATCACCATGATAGAATCATGATGCTTGTTAGTTCTGGGTAGCTTAGTGATAAAATCCAATGTTACCACTTCCCGCTTCCACTTTGGAATGGGTAATGATTGTAGTAGAGCAACTAGATGCATGTGCTCATCCTTGACCTTTTGACATGCCAAACATTTGGAAATAAACTCAACAATTTCCTTCTTCATTCTTGGCCAATAATATTGGCTCTTGATAGCTGCAATAGTTTTCTTGTAATCTGGGTGTCCAACATAAGGTACATTATGCATTTATCCCAATATCAGATTCTTCAATTCCTGAGAATTTGGCACATAAGTTTTGCCTATGTATATAATAATTTCATCTTCTTCCAACTTCTAGTCTTCAACATTCTGCTGTAAGCTTCCTTGCTGAAGTTTTTCCTTTAACTCCATGTATTTCTGACCTGATTTAACAACTTCTATAATTATACCTTTCAAATCTGATTGACACATGCTAATGGTTGTAGCATGCATCTCATGCACCCTCCTACTAAGTGCATCAACCACATTTTTCTCTTTACCTTTGATATGTTTTATATCAAAATCATATTCATTGATGAAGTCTAACCATCTACTTTGCCTGACATTCAGATTTGGTTGATCAAAAAAATATTTCAGACCACTATGGTGTGTCCACAATTCAAATATTTTCCCCATGAGGTAGTGCCTCCACATCTTCAAGGCATGCACTATTACTTCCAAATCCAAACCATGAGTTGCATAGTGTCTTTCATGCTTCGACTTCCTTGATTCATAGTGCACAACATAACCATTATGACTAAGGACTCCATTGAGCCCCTCATTACATGCATCAATGCATACTATGAAATCTTCATATGGATCAACAATCCTTAGTATTGGAGCTCTTGTAAATACTTCAAGTGTTGGAAACTCCTTTCAAAATCCAATGTCCATTCAAAATTCACACCTTTCTTCTGCGAAGAAGTAATTGGGTGTGAAATTCTTGAGAATCCCTTAATGAATCTTCTGTAATAACCCGCAAGACCCATGAATGATCTTACCTCAAATACACTCCTTGGTGCTGGCCAATTTTCAGTGGCTCTTATCTTTTCTATATCTACCACTATCCCCTCCTTAGATATGATATGGCCCAACTAATGCATTTGTTTTTAGTAGAATGAGCTCTTGCTCAATTTGGCATACAATTTATGCTCCCTTAAAACTTATAACACCATTATCAAGTGTTTCTCATGTTCTCCTTCAAAATTAGAATATATCAGAATGTCATCTAAAAATACAATGACAACCTTATCCAAGTAATTTTGGAATACACCATTCATGAGACACATGAAGACAATTGGTGGATTTGTTAACTCAAAGGGAACCACTGTGAATTCATAATGGGCATACCTTCTTCTGAAAGAAGTCTTTTTGATGTCTTCTTTTTTAATTCTTACATGATGGTAGGCTGAACTGAGATCAATCTTGGAAAATATTTATGCATCTTTCAACTGATCAAAAAGGTCATCTATCCTTGGCAAATGATACTTGTTCTTCACAGTTACTTTATCAAACTTCCTGAAATCTATACAAAGTCTCGATGTTCCATCCTTTTTATTTACAAACAATATTGGGGCACCCCAAGGTGACACACTTGGGTGTATATACCCGTTCTTCAGAATCTCTTCAATATGCATTTGCAATTCCTTCAGTTCAGGTGTACTCATCCTATAAGGAGTCTTAGATACTAGAATTTCTCAAGGTATTAGATTGATAGAGAAATCAATATATATTTTAGGTGGAAGTCCTGGTATCTTCTTGAATACATATTCAAACTCTTTTAGGAATGCATGGTCTTCAATGTCTGACACCTTATCCCTAGGTGTCTCTTCCATCTGCGTGGAAAAAATTTGACACCCTTTTTTGTAACTCCTCTTCATCTGAAAGGATGACACTTCTCTGACAATCACTTCTCTAGGAATCCCTTGTACTGTCCTTAAGTTTCCTCCCTCATCCAAGCAAGTAAATTATCTTTTATAAGAATATAGGACAACATGGTGTTGATCCAACCAATCCATACCAATTAGACATTCATAGGAACCTAAAGGTATGGTATTCAACTCTGCACTAGTGTTCATCCCATTCAGGTTCATTGGACATTCCTTAACAATCTCACTGATCTTCCTTTTAGCTCATGTGTCTAGCTATACCATCCAAGGCTTTCCAAGAGTTCTTCTTGGAAAATAAAACCTTTCCACCATCTTAGGATCTAGATAATTATGACTAGCTCCCGAATCAATTAAAATAACAATGGGATGATTATTTATCTTACCTTCAACTTCAATCATATGTGATTGAAACCCATCTTGCTTGTTGTCCAATGCTTCATAAATCTTAGGTACACTTATTCCCATGTCCTCTATTGTTTCAACTTGTTGCACGCTATGAGAATTCTTCACTCTTTCACATATACAAGAGAAATCTTTGTACATGTGATCTCCCTTACAACCCCAACATTGAATAGGTTGTTGCATTTACCGTTTCCCCAATGGCTATGTCATTATGGATTCTTTAGTAGCTAGTTTTTCCTAGTAGTTATTTCTGAAGAATGGTGGCTTAATCCCCTTCTTCCTCAGTTCCATCTTACTTTTATTCTTTTCTTCCCAAGCTTTCTAGTAAGATTCTTTCCCCTTTTGCTGATCATAAAGGCACTTAGCCCTTATTATAGTTTCCTCCAATATTTTGGGATCATCATATTGTATTTTGTCACTGATAAATGGTGGAAGCCCACTCAAACATCTGTGAATCTTAATTTGCTCATCTTTGATGAAGGAAACATATTTTAGTAGTTCTAAAAACCTTATTTCATACTCATCACTAGTCATACTCTCGAGATTGAGTTCAAAGAAATATTTCATTTTCTTGTCATAGTACCTCTTAGTGAAGTATTTCCTTTGGAAATACCTCTTGAATTCTTTCCAAGTCACTTTCTTCTCATCAATGTGTTTTACTTGCACATATTGGTCCCACCACATTGATGATTTTCCATTGAAATGGTAAATAGAAATTATTCCTTTTTCATTGGAAGAGTAATTATGCAACTGAAAATACTTTCTCACATTTAACATCCAATTTTTTTCATCCTCATCCTTCTTATTTTCACCATCAAAAGTAGGAGGCTTGATTTTATTCATTTCTCCTTGAAGTTCATCCACCCCAGTCTTCTCAGGTTTCTCAACATGACTTGAACTACTGTGCTCTCTCCTAGCGGAATGTCTTGGAGAGTGATGGTGTTTTCTATCAACATGTTTGCTGCATGTCGTTCTTCCCCTCTTATCATGGGACCTATAGCTTGGTGATCTACTTGACTCAGTCTGGTTATCCATTTTCTTCTCAATTCTATTCAAGATCTGCATCAACTTAATGTTGAATTCTTCCCGCAATTCCTTGGCTTTCATAAGCCTCTCATTGTCAACTTTATGACTCAAGACATCCCTATGCAAACTCTTTATGGTTTCCATCAAGTTCATGCTTTCTTTCTTACCTTCTCCATGTCCATTGGAATTTGTACCTTCAATACCCATATAAACATACATTCCTCTGTTCTCTTCTTCATGATTGAAAATACCCTGCACATCTTCCATAATTATCAACTCGTGTTGATCCTACTTGATCTAATGTTGTTGTCTTTGCAAAATGTGCATCCAACAAAATTTGTTAGGCTAGACAGTTTGACAAATCATGAAATGTTGTACAATTTTGTTCTCATATAGCATTAGAATTCTTCTTCTGATTTCTTAGGAAGTTAACCGCTCAGTTAACCTCATGCCCACAATTATGCTTCATATTTAGCCTACACATATTTACATACACAATGCTAAAACATGTAGCACATACACCACGCACCATTATCCAATGTGCATATTTTCTATCACTCACCAATCTCTATTGAACACCACTTCTGTGTCGCGCACCAATACTATGCGTGTATTACCAACACTACACCACACTACTTCATGTTTAAGTGTTTTCATTCTGCGCGCCTATAATTATACCTTCAAGCCACATAATTATTCATGCACAATCATACCAAAGTTGTGTGCACACGAACAATTCAAACTATGTTCTGTCAATAATGCAAGAGCACATCTTGTGCATCACACTATGACACAATCTTTCACCTTGAGAGGAAAAACTTAGCGTGTTTTATCATGCATCTATATATTGCGCATGCCACATGCTATACATGGCACAATTCCACACTTTGGTGCATATACCATACGCATCCTTAATTTATGTGCAACATCGAATATTCAACGCGCATACATGTGCAACATCTTTTTTCCAAACCACAAAATCCATGTAGTGCAACACTCATTTATTAGTGAGCACAGATGCACTCCTTATTCTCTTGCACATTATTTCTAATTATTGCACACACTACTCTCGAAACTTAATTGATTTTTCCATAGTTTTCGCCGCAGAAATTAGGAATTTTTCTTGATTCTCAACCAATTTCCACCATGGACGTTTTGCATTCATGAAATTTGTTCAATTTCACTCTTGCATACTTAAATTCAACCTATGCACAACATATCTTGAGTATGTCATTGGTTGACATTTATGGTGCGATTTTTCCCAAATCTGTCATGAACTTAACAACATAAATTGGGGATTTTTCCCAATTCCTCTCAATTGCTTAAAATTTTCGTCACGGACGCATCAAAACTTGAAAATTCGGCCACTCCCAAATTTAATTCTCTTCAAAAATGGCTTTGACATGATGTTAACCTGGCCCATCCAGGCTCAATGTTGTAGACTGGGCTCTGATACCAATTTGTAACACCCCCAACCACCCATTGGGTAATGTCACTTAAAACTGTCTTGCTCTGATACCATATTGTAACACCCCCGAACTTCGATGGGGAGTGCCACTTGAAACAATTTCTTTCTCATCAGTTTTGATACCAATTTACCAACAATTTCACTTAAATTCTTTTGACACAACTATTTCCTTAATTAAAAACATATAGAAACTTTGCAATGCACGATTTCATACATTTTCTAAAAATATTTATACACAATTCATAAAAAAATCATAAACACAACATGAATAACTTAAACCCATGACAACAATTGCATAAATATAATTTGCAAACATGATTTAATAGACAAATGACACTTATCTTTTGTAATAAAAGACATCAACTGCAGGCAAAACTTCCACGTTCCTCCCAGCCTTAGGCCACATTGTTCATAAATATCAACAGTGAGTCACCCCCGAGATGGGGCTAAAATCCACTTTGGCAAGGGTTCCCAACTAGTCTAAAGTATCTCACTCTAGAGGAACTCGATCACAGGTAGCTCATACAGAGGTGACTCAATTGTAGGGAAGTTCGTCACAGATGCCAATTCACACTGACATTCTATAGTCTCTCATTCCCCACATGCATGTCCCACCCCAGGAAGTGTGCCCCTTCTCTACTCAAAAGTCCCTCAGCTGCCCCACTTCCCTTCTAGGGCTTCAACAAAAGGTCAGACAAGAAGTCTCAGAGCCATGTCACTGCAGTTTGACACCTCGGGAAATAATTCCCAGCAATTCTCTCACCTGGATAGAATGCAATCTTCCACAGGCCTAACAACCCGCCTCTTCAAATAATCTCTCCAAGCTATGTCATACACAAGTATTTATGAAAATATTCAACATATTAATCACAATAATAACCGTCTCATGAAAATAATGACGAGATCACTCACAGAACAGTCGGGACATGCCATAGAAATCCGCTCGATGGAAGATCAGTCTGCTCTCTTACCCCCTGTGATGGTCCAAACCCATGAATGATTAGGTGCCTGAATGGACTAAGTATGAATCATTTGACTGCATGTTCCCAACTTGAAACCTGTCAGGTTAAGAGCTTCCTTCTATTCACAGCATGTCCCCAACTTGACACTTGTCATGTTGAGATAAAGCATCGAATGTTTCCTTCCAGAATTGTTTTCACTATCTCAGTTTGTCCATCAGATTGAGGATGATAAGATGAGATATGAGCCAATTGAGTACCCAAACAAGAAAATAATTTTGTCCAAAAATGTGTTGGACACAGTGGTATGATATTGTCATTGATGTCAAATAGGGAGAAGAAGAATGTTAACCTAAAGCTTAGAAGGGAGAATGCATTGCATAAACGCTATCGAGATTGAAATCCCCACAACAAAACTCCAAAATAATCAAAGAGGAATCTTGTCCATTGATGTATTTTTCGAGACAGATTTCGACCGTCGAATCATAGAGGAAACTTGCGTAAAGAAGAGAAGAATTGTGGTCATTTGTTGAAGATTTGGGAATGATTTAGATCATGAGATCTATATTAAATATAGACCAACATATCGACTACTAAGATTCATGTGCTATCAATCATGGAAATGACATACTCATGGTCAGCCTGACATTGACCACTTCAGATAATATCAACCGAAGGAAATTTGCATGAAGGATTTTTAACCAAAGTTGAAGTTCTGAAGTAAAAGTAAGCTGTTGGATCTGAGGAGCACTTCTAGATCAATGATAGCCATCATATCAGGGTTGCGTAGCAGCATTCAAATCCGACGTTGACCACTACAACGAAAAGAAGCCAAGAACATGTAATATTACCCGAAGGCCGGAGCCTCGAATTTCCAACGTGAATAAGGACCATCAGATTTGGAAAATGCATGATGACCATTGGATTAGGATAGGCAGGTCCAATTGTGGTCAAATTCGATAAAAAAAAAATGTTTAGAACATGTAAGTTCACCCGAAGGTCGGAGCTCTGAAGTCACAAAGTAAGACACGTGGAACACACATTGAGAGCCCACATCATCATAGTCCACGTTATCAAGGACACATGGTGCATTCAAATGGTGATAAGTGTCAAGGTCCAGTTGGAATTTTAGATATATGTAAGTCACAAATCTAAGTGACATGTGGCAACCACTCGGCTAGTGCCACATTAGCAGTGACATCAAAAATTTATGTCACTCTGGGACTATGTCCTTCAGGGAAAGCTAGTTTCTACCACTAGCAACTACTCGAAGCGTCTGTTATTGGATAATATCGGTAAATGCAGACATAAATTGATCTCCCTAGATCCACCTATATCTAGAACAAAAAAATACAGGGCATGACGCTTTCCCTAAGCTCTAATCATTGAATCTATTATCAAAGAGAGGATGCGTGACATACCTTTGATTATCGCTTCCTTATGTCTTTGTTGTCCCTACTTCGCTCTGGTGCTCTTGTGGTATTGATCCTACAATGAAACACAAACCAACCAAAGTGAAAGAAATAATATTATATTCAATGAAGACTTATACATGTGATCAAGGAATCATGTAATAAAATGAGAATGATTTTATGGGAAAGAAACATGCCACTGTATTGTATTAAGAGAAAGTGGAAGATACAACCAAATAGCCTTGATGTCGCTAAGTTCCCTTTCGGTGACCCTTGCTCTTGACACACACACTTTCTCCAAGCTTGCATGAAGAAGATCCAGAATAACTTGATAATACGAGATGAAACCTTCAAGCATCTAATGTAGAGTACCTCACACAATTCACATCCTATTCAACCTTAATCATTCCTGACTTTATCTTGCTTAATACTTTTGCTTACTTAATGCTTAACCTTTTCCATGAGAAATCCATCATTATATAGGAGAAAGAGATATGGTTAAAGAGATCAATATGATCCCACCAAATCAGAGAGGTGGGTAGGATCTCAACTACACAGATGCCACCTCATATTCTAGAAGATTCCTTCTAGAACTTTCATGAAATTCTTCCTTTTTCTCATTTTTAGAACGTCGATGCACCCTGTCTATATAACAGTCTGCAGAAACTTCGCAGGCTAGGTTTAGAGAAGCCTGTGGAAATCAGGCATTTCTGCACTGTATAATACTACTAGCCTGTGATGTCCTTCTAAAAACAAGCCTTGTAGAGTTGGAAGCCAGTTAATTTTCTCATGGGAAAGATCCTTTTGAGAGGTTGAATACATTTTTGTAGACACATCACCAGGGTGACCAAAATAATGTGTAACAGAATGCCCCCCAAAGTATGAGGTTGGAATTTGTGAAAACTGAAACACTTTGTAGAACGTGTGTGTGTGTGTGTCAAAAACAAGGAGCGCACCAATCGGGAACCTGCAAACAACCAAACATCTATGCAATATTATACCATTTATGAGGTAGGCATTCCCATGCTCATACTACAAGTGATTTAAACCATAAATGTCATTCATGGCCACCAATCATACACCGTGGATCCATGTCATCAAGATAGCCACTAGGAATACACTGTGGATCTATGTTCTAGAAAACTCAAATTTGGACATAGCCACGAGAAATACAAAGTGGATCTATGTGTCAATACAAATCATAAATATTCCATCGCAACCTGGACCAAAATGATGAGATCCAGGGTCTTCAATCCATTCGTCCGTAAGTATGAATCTATCCATGCGATTATAGGTGCTGAAGTCGAACATGATAGAAACCACTTGATTACAGGTCATTGATGAAAACCGTTAACAAGTGCGAGGGAAATCACCATTGATGTCAATGACTCCAAAGGTACCCCAGTACAATCCATCGAATGCGAATAAATGAGTTGAAGTCAAACACTCGATAGAATCTCTCGATCAGGGACCAATGATGTGAATCCACTGTTGAAAGAGAAGAAATATGCCATTGAAGAATGCATGCTCTAAGGTGATAAATGATTTCTAAGTCTTATTCCCAGATGATGACTTGAATTCGACAGGAAATGACTCATCACAGGAGGGCCTTGATGTATCCTCCATCAATGACGTGAAATAAGTAATAGATTTACGGTAGATAAAAGTATGAAAATGATTTGAAACTGACACAGGGAAGGCCGACATGGTAAGAATTGATAACTGCATATGGCCGACTCGATAGAAGGTTTGTGCAAGGTTGGAATTCTCTTGAACATATGAACGAAATGACAATGGTCTTGGCAGAATTGACTCAAAGATGACCTAAGATATGAACTTGCAGAAGGTCAGACGAGAGACAAATGAATTTTCCAACCCCGGTTCAATGATGAAGGGGGTGTCATGTTCAAGAGCGACTATTACTACCACTAACACAAATACTGAGACACATTTCTTTCCCAAATTTTCCCCCACCATTTCTGGCGAGTACCTCTTTATTTTTATGCAAGATTGAGGAGGATAACATATGCTTGTTGATGTAAGCTCATACTTCAAACGAGTCCCTCAAAGTATGTTTAACGAACCTTAAGAAGGAGTGGTTCGGTCCCATATGGGTCTTTCGATGTTTGTTTAACGAGTCCAAAGATAGAAAACTCGGGGTTTTTCATGTTTGGAGAGTCTGAAAAACACTTAAAGAGAACTCTCTCAGTTCCTTTTTCGTAAAGTAGTTCAATGAGACCAAAAAAGTGATAAACTATCGCCCATTGAACGTTTTTTTCAAATACTTTTACGAGCATGAAAAGAACAAGGTTGCTCGACAATCTTTTCATTTTTATGGAGCGTGAAAAGATCTTAAAGGATACCCCATGAGCTTCGTTTTTTTCGTGTTACCATGAAGAGTACGAAAATACGAAAAAAGTATACTCAGTTGCATTCTCATCGATTTTCGAGCACGAGAACGAACAAAGACTAGGCTCGAGGTTTTTCCGAAAAACCTTAAAAGGTACTTGTACATGTGACAAACAGAAAAACAAATCAAGAAAAATATATGTATTTCATTATTCAGGATTCTAGTTCTTCCATCTGCGAGAAAAAAAAACACTCATGAGACCATTATACCTTTAGGTTTTGGAGAAAATGCAGAAAATAATATGAAATATTAACAGAAAAAATAAAAAATGAAATAAATATAGGTAAAATATCTTTTTACTATTTCATTTGCATTTTGCCCAAAACTTGCCTAGAAACCCTATTTTTACCACAGGCTTCGGCTGTCGATTGCGGGAGGTACGGGTGACCATTCAATGAATGAATTCCATCAAAATGGTAATCTCCTTGTTCTCTTGATTTTCAATGGATTAAATTTCATTTTAATTGGTGTAAAATTTATTTTTGAATTGAATTTTAGGCCGATAGGTGCGCACAGGGGCCACCGCAGGTGACCTATGTTAGGACCTACGGAAACCATGGGTTTATGAAGGCAGCTTGTAGTTCACCTACAGAAATCCCGCACTGTGTGTGATACTCCACATGTGGCGACCAAAAATAAAAAATTCTTCACATGCTTTTAGCCAATAAAAACTTTTCAAAGCGGAAAATGAGGATACTAATTTCCCTTTACTGTCCCAATGAAACTTTTTTATCATCAAAATGTTGGAGTGGAGGGAGAGGGAACACGAAGATGATGATTTCATTGCCTTGGATGACTAGGGTATCATAAATTCCCTCCGACGGTGTGGGTTATTGAATTTCTTTAAAATCCAAGGCATGAGGGCCCAATTGAGGTTGTTGGAGTACCTAGTCCACATGTGGGATGTGGACCAACAAGTGTTTCATGTGGGTGCCCACGCACTTTTCTTAGATATTGAGGATATATATTTATTTAAGGGGTTATCCCGTCGTGGATCTCATGTGACTTTGATAGGAGGCATAGGTGGTGGTATAACAATGAGCGAATATCTCCACCAATACTGTGATCCCGAGGCAGAGAGACGCAAGGGAAAAGTTTCCATCAGGGGTGTATGGGATTTACCCCTCCTGACTATTATTTTTACCATTGCACATATGGTGGGGAGTGCATCTCCTCACATGGCCTTCCAAATCTACTTTCAATATGCAGTGAAGTGCATGGAGCCTTGGGTTTTTAATTGGAGCGACAGAGTTCTTCATAGCATGAAGAAACAACTGAAAAAATGCAAGAAAGGGGACCTGGAACAATTTGGATACGGGTCTATCTTAGTGTCTTTCTTCCTAGAGAGGGTCCCCCATTTACATTTATAGGTAGAGTGGGGAATAACGGCTCTACGAGACCCAAGGATGAAGAGGTGGTATGACCTCATGGCCCGACATGTGGCCGACCCCATCGTGAAGTATAATGATGTATTTTTTGACTGGTTGAGGCCTCAACTTCCGATGGTAGATGATTATGCATATGTTGGGTTAGATTTCAGAGGTGACCCCGACTTGGTTCTACCTGAGGGATTTTAGTGGGGAGACCTAGGTAAGAAACACATTTGGTTTTTATGATGTTTTTGTGAATTTTGAAATATAAAAGGCTTTTTATGCTTTCAATCCAATGACTAATCAAAACATTTTGACAATGCAGATGTAGGACCACACTAGCCTCCGGGTACATACCCTATTCAGAGGCGAGGGGAAGAAGCCGTGGTAGTAGGATGGGATGCTGGTGATTATGAGGCAATCGAGTAGAACCTAGAGGGATTGACAATAGATATCCCAAACATCTCCATCGATGAGATTCAGAGGCATTATCAACGCCATACTATGGGCGTATCTAGTTCACTTAGTCGACTACTTCATAAGGTATCACGGGTAGTAGTATTCTACCATGAGAAACATCCCTAATGCTATTTTTTATATGAAGCCAAGTGCTTCTCATTTTGATATTTTTGGTCTTCGGACAAAAACACCTTTTTGTAAAACACTTTTATCGCTATATATACATGAGGCTTCTATCGTCTTACTTGTTTTAATGTGAGTTGTGGTTGGATTTACACGTGTCTCAAATGTCTATATAACACATAATTAGCTAATGCATCTTTTAATGTATTTAGACATCTAGGAATATGTTGATATTCAATGTAATCGAAGTAACGTTCCAAGAGGCAAATTCGTAGATATACTCGTAACAAAGTAGGACTTCGGATAGCATAGACATTACTTAACTGTAGTACCACTAACTGCAAATCAAACCATACACCAAGGTGATATATTCCAAGTGAAATAATGTCGGTCAACAACTCGATGACTGCATTATATTCCGCGATATTGTTAGTTGCATGACCTAGGTAGACACTGTGTAGACTGATTAACTCATTCGTAGGTGCGTAGATTTCCCAAGTAGTAGATGCTAAGTTCTGAGTACTATGACTAGCTCCATAAATGAAGCCAATGTAGGGTAGCAAAGGCACCAACATCCAGAAACCAAGCACAACACAAGGTAAGCAGCTGGGGGTCGAAACCAAATAACAAAAAAGCACACAAAAGTAGCACACAATAGTATGATACAATACAAATACAAGCACTCATGCAAAGATGACCTAAGAATAGTACTTGTTTAACTAAAGCCCATTCCTAGGCTCACTCAAAGGAATGGAATCATAATCCACTAACACATAAGCTCCCTTCTCCAACACTCGTTTGAAAATATAAGGACCTCGCCAAATAGCCTCGAATTTTCCGGCCCCTAGTAAATCATGATCTTGTTCGTAGAGGAGAACTAGATTCCCTTCAGAGAAAACATGTGGCTTGACATGATTTTCGTATTGGGATTTGACACGCTTTTTATGAGCTTCAATAACCAGAGTGGCATCACGATGGGTTTCATCTAATTTCATCAGGTACAATAGACGTTCCTCTTCGGCAGAGGTGTTGGGAAGAAGTTCAACGACTAGCTTCAAGATGGTATCTGACATTCAATCGGCAGGACAACTTAGATACCATACACTAATTGGAAAGGTGTAAATCCCATGGTAGACTTTAC
Source organism: Picea glauca (assembly GCA_000966675.3). Taxonomy (NCBI): domain Eukaryota; kingdom Viridiplantae; phylum Streptophyta; class Pinopsida; order Pinales; family Pinaceae; genus Picea; species Picea glauca. Next base: position 353,466 of record JZKD02S1096791.1, read on the forward strand.
GAATGTCCAATAGGCCCATAATGATGAGAACAACATCGTGTGACAACTCGTCTTGTGAATTCCTATTATCCGTTGAAGCATAGTAATAAGAACTTTGTTTATCGCTTCAACCTGGCCATTGGCCTGTGGATAATAAGGGGTTGATTTTTCATGCCGAAGACCCAACTTTTCAGTAAGCTCAGACGTCATGAAGTTTTGAAAATGAATACCGTGATTAGTAACGATATCTTGCGGGATTCCAAATCGAGTGATGATATGATTGAATATGAAAAGTGTTGCAGTTTTTCCGGTGTTATCGAATGTAGGCATCGCCTTGGCCCATTTAGTGAAACAATCCATGGCTACGATGATGTATCCATGCCCCCCGGCCAAGTGAGGGTTACATGTCATGAAGTCAATGCTTCATTTTGTGAAAGGACCAACATAAACTATAGGGTGTAAAGGAGCGGGATGAGATTGTATCATGTTATTGTACATTTGACAAACATGACACTTCTAGACAACAATAATACAATATTTAAACAAAGAAGGCTAGAAGTACCTTGCTCGTAAGATATTTTGGGTAGTGGAATACCCAGACATATGACCACCACATGATCCAGAGTGGAATTCATTCAAATATTTGTAAGCCTCATCATAGGTGGGACAACGTCAAAAAATAGATTCAACACCACGACAATAAAGAGTGTCACTGAGAATTATGTATTGACGGGATTAATAACATATATGGCGATGGTACGTGATAGAAAGGTTGGGCCAGAAAGTTTGAGTCTATAGATAGATGATAATATCTCTGTACCAAGAATCATCAGAAATGATCAGAAAAAGGGATTCATTAGGCAAAGAATCCTCTGCCACATTTTATGTCTCAGTGGAGGGAAGGTCACATATCAATTCGGTGAAAACCAATGATTTCTTAGACTTAGTGCATTCAAACTCTAAGTCAAACTCCTGGAGAATCACAATCCATTTGGAGTACTTTCCCCCTGTAATATACCATATATAAAATGTATGCAGAACAAAAATAAAATGCTAGAAATGGAAGAATAACAACAATATAACCAGAACATTCACCACAATAGCACTGAAATGATAAGAGAATAATAACAAAAATAACACTTTGAATCTGAAAGAAATGTTCACGGGCCTCTTCAAGGGGGAAACCTCCAGTTGAGCAGAGCTCTATTACAATAATATCCAAGCTGGGGTTCTCATACCCTCGACTCCTATTTATACTAAAAAGAAGCATCTAAAGGAAGATCCTTCTAGAAGCGAAAGCTTCTATTAGGTATTCTTACATCCACCTTATTCTATTTTATTGAAAGGCCTTATTAATATTGACCTTTATTACATATGAATATATTGTTCTACCTATGTGTGGGTTAGGACCTAACATGTCCACCCCCTTAAAAACAACCTTTTCCTCAAGGCTTGAGATGAGGAAATTGTTGCAGAATGGTAGCTGGTTCCCAAGTGGCATCTGCTGGAGTTATATCTTTCCACTGGACTAGCACTTCCTTGATGGTTCTCTGACGTAGGAAACGCTCAAGCTGGTCCAAAACTACTTCTGGTTGTAGCCAAATGGATCCTTCTTCAGCTAACTCTGGAAGGTTGGTTTGAATTTGGCACTTAGCTCCAATCACCTTCTTTAAGCATGAAACATGAAAAAAAGGATGTAGCTTTGAATGGCTGAGAAAATCTATCTGATAGGCTACTTGTCCCACATGCTTGAGAATAGTATAAGGACCATAAAATTTGGGCGCTAGCTTCTGACAATGCTTGGCCTTGAGGGAAGTTTGCTTGTAAGGTTGCAATCGAAGAAACACCTGAACCCCTTCTGCAAATTGACGTTCAAAGTGACCTTGATCTTCTTGTTGCTTCATGTGATTCTGTGCCATGACCAAATTCTCTTTGAGTGTACGGAGAATAACCTCTCGAGCTGTAAATGTTAGGTCAACCACCTGGACCTTTGAGGCACTTGGTAAGTATGAGAGAACTGAAGGTGGATTTTGTCCATATACTGCTTCAAAAGGAGTCATGCGTGTATCTGTATGGTATGAAGTGTTGTACCACCATTCAGCTAGGGGTAACCATTGAGCCCACTGATTTTTCTTTTTCGAGGAAAAACACCTCAAATATGTTTCCAAGCACTTGTTGACAACTTCCGTTTGGCCATCAGTCTGGGGATGATAAGCTCTATTGAGATGCAATTTGGTGCCTTTTATCTTGAACAGTTCTTGCCAAAAATTTCTTGTGAAAGTTGGGTCGTGATTAGAAACAATAGAGTGCGGCATGCCATGAAGCTTGAAGACCATATCCATTAAAATTTGAGCCACCGTGGATGCTATAAATGGGTGTTGAAGGGCGCAAAAATGAGCATACTTGGAAAGGCGATCAACAACCACCATGATGACTGATTTATTTCCTGATTTGGGTAAGCCTGTAATAAAATTCATAGAGATATCCTTCCAAATAGTAGGTGGAATCAGGAGCGGTTGTAGTGTGCCCAGAGATTTGACTGTTTCTCCATTGTTGTGTTGACATACATCACATTCAATGAAAAATTACGAATGTCCTGTTTCATACCATCCCAGAAAAAGGAACGTTTGACCCTATCATAGGTTTTGGTGAACCCGGAGTGCCCTACTGTGGGTGTAGCATGAAGCTCATAAAGTACCGTGGATTTAAGATTCGATTTTTTACTTAAATACAAACAGCCTTTGTATCAAAGTTCATCATGGAGCCAAGAGTACCTTGGGGAAGCTGGAGCATTGGACTGCAATTGTTGGATTAGCTGTGAACTTTTGGGATATTGTAGCCATTCCTGGCAAATGGCTTGGAGCCAATCTGGGACAATGAATGAAAGAGAAAAAAATGGATCTTTCATCTTCATATTTGCGGGAAAGTGCATCCACAACCACATTGTCTTTCCCTTTCTTGTAAATGATCTCATAATCATATCCAAAGAGCTTGGTCACCCATTTTTGTTGTTCCGAGGAGGAAATGCATTGTTCCACAAAATACTTGAGGCTTTGATGGTCTGTCTTAATTTGGAAATGTTGCCCCAATAGATAAGGCCGCCACAGATCAACGACATGCAAAATAGCCAACATTTCCTTTTCATATATGGATTTTCCCAGATTTCTTTCAGATAGTTGCTTGCTGGTAAAGGCCAAAGGTCAACCCTCTTGCATAAGGACAACATCAATTCCTTTCCCGGAGGAATCAAATTCCAACACAAAGGTCTTTGTGAAATCGGGAAGGGTGAGGAATGGAGTGGTGCACATGGCCATCTTCAAGGTTTGAAAATCTTGAGAAGCGGTTGGAGTACAAGTGAAAGAGTTCTTTTTGAGGAGAGCAGTGAGAGGTGCTGGAATCTTCCCATAATTCTTAACAAAGTTGTGATAATACCCTGTTAAGCCCAAAAATCCACGCAAAATATTAAGAGTCTTTGGGTGAGGCCAGTCTTGCATAACTTCAATCTTTTTAGGATCCACCCTGACGCCATCCTTACCAACCAAATGACCCAAGTATTCTACTTCTGAGGCGCCAAAAGCACATTTAGACTATTTCAAGAAAAGTTGGTGCTGAGAGAGTAGATGGAGAACTCGATCCACATGAGAAAGATGGTTTTTCCAGGTTTTTCTATAGATGAGGATATCATCAAAGAAAACTAAGACAAAATGGCGAAGAAAAGGACGAAATACATGATTCATGAGGCTTTGGAAGGTGGAGGGGGCATTACACAAGCCAAAGGGCATGACCAAAAACTCATAGTGGCCCTCATGAGTTCTAAAGGAAGTCTTGGGAATGTATGCCTCTTTCATATGTATCTGGTGGTATCCCAAACAAAGATCCAGTTTAGTGAAGAATTGGGTGCCACTCAATTCATCCAGGAGGTCATCAATGACAGGAATGGGGAATTTGTCTTTGATGGTAAGTTTGTTGAGGGCACGGAAGTCAGGACACATTCGCCAAGAGCCTTATTTATTTAGGACCATGACCACAGGAGAAGAGTAGGGGCTTGTACTAGGGCGGATAACGCCTGCATTAAGGAGTTCCTAGACCATTTTCTCAATTTCATTTTTTTGGGAAAAGGGGTGATGATACAGACAGATATTGGGAGGAAGGCTTCCGAGTACAAGGGGAATGGAATGATCATGAACACCACAGGAAGGAGGGAGTCCTTGGGGAGTGGAAAAGACCAATTGATGTTTAGAAAGGATGGCTTGGATGTCTTGCAGGACCGAGGGTGTCTTTGTTGCTTGTATGGCATGGAGTTGGGCGATAACACCAGAATGACCTTTTTTGAGCAGCTTTTCCATGCGATGGGAACTAATGATCTCAGGTGAAATGGTGGTGATGCCTTGGAACTTATATTGGTGGCCCTCCTGGTCGAATTGCATGGTTAAGTCTTTAAAATCCATGAGAATGGGACCCAAATTCCTTAGCCAGTCTGCACCCAACACAATGTCACAACCTCCCATGTCGATAGAAAACATATGGGATTTCAGGTGGTAGTCACCAATTTGGAGACGCACATTTTCACAACGCCCTCCACATTTCATGGAACCACCATTTGCAATCATGATTTGGAAATTATTGATGGCATGGATGTAGAAATGAGTTTCTTGGGCAATGCGGCGATGAATAACATTATGGGTTCTGCCACTATCAACCAGAATAATGACCTTTCGATGCTTGATGTAACCTATGAGCTTGAGGGTTTGGGGAGCAGAGAAGCCAGTGAGATCATTGAGGTAAATGACCGGTTCTACTTCGAGAGGGTATGAGGGAGGGGTTATGTCAGTGGATTCAGGTGACTCAGACACAAGGGGAGTTTCTACATCATGTTCCGAAATATCCTCGGAGATGGCCATAAAAAGATTTTTTTCTTTACACTTGTGGCCCGAGAAATATTTGTCATCATAGTTATAACAAAGGCCTTTGAGTTGGAATTTAGCCATTTCATCCCTGGTCAATTTTTAGATCTTTAGTGGAGCAGAGGGAGTAGTGGGATTTATTGGTTTAGGGCGAGGGATAAAGGAGGGTTTTCGGTTTTGAGAGGATACCACCTATTGTTCTTATTTAGATATTTTGGTAGCCTCCACCCAACTCTGAGGCTGAGCCACGAGGACATGGGCCCAAATATCATCCTTGAGGCCACTGATAAAACACTCTCGGAAAAGGCATCAGACATGCCCTCTTTTCTAAAATCCAGGCACTCAAAGGAAGTTATAAAGTCTTCCACTATTCCTAATTGTTTCAACTTTGTCAAATGACCCAAATGGTTGGTGTCAGTGTCAAAGCATTCATAAGGCTCTACCACAAAGTGTGTCCAAGCAATATACCCTTGACGAGAAGTTTCTCTCCATTGCCACCATTGCCACCGTTCTTGATCTAGATGGAGAACACCATACTAGAGTTTGGCCAAGTCATCTGTAATGCTGTATAAAGAGAAATAATGTTCCATTTGGGTTACCCAACTAGTGGGGTCTGAGCCATCAAATTTGGTCACATCCACCTGCGGAAGGTGTAGGTCACGTTGAAAGTGATGGTTCTGAAAGTTATTGGAATGAGAGGAATGGTCACCTTTAGGATGTGGAGGTGA
>JZKD02S1096791.1:378006-400119 GCA_000966675.3 Picea glauca
AGGAGACTAGGAGGTATAATTACAACTAATGGCCTAAAGTCGACATAAATAAAATAACATTACTAATATAATATGCCCCGATTAAGGGGTAATGAGCCAATATTAGGGCTTAACAGGTAGTATAGATGATAGGAAAAGCACCAGTGGAGGAGAATCTTTTCTAGGAAAATTTCTGGTAGCATGGCTTAGTAAGAAACAAAAATACACATCACTATCTACAACAAAGCCAAAATAAATTTTTGTTGCATCCTGTTGCACACAAGTTCTTTGGATGAAGAAAACATTAGAATATTTACAAATAAGATATGATAATCCCATTACTATTATTTGCGATAAAACTAGTGCCATACGCATATATAAAAATCCAATAATGCATTCTAAAACAAAACATATCCCAATTAAATACCATTTCCTAAGAGACCAAGTTACCCAAAAAGTAGTTAAAATAGTGTATGTAGACACCAAAGAACAGATCGCAGACATATTCACAAAACCTTTGCCAATGAGTACTTGTTAGCCCTTGGTTATGGAAGTAAGTGAAGAATAAAGAAGAAAAGGCGAAATGAGAACTTCGCGGAAGACACAGTGACTGTTACTGGGTTGAAGTGAGCAAAACAACAAAAAAGATGGAGCAAAGCCCGAGAAAGCAAGCCGTTGAATGAGGAGATAGAGGATGACAGGTAAGAAAGAAAGAAGGATCGTGGATAGCTTAGCAAGAAGAAAGAGCCACCATTAGATGCTTTGGAGCACCGCACGAGAAGGAAGGAAAGACAGGCTGGCAAAGCCCTAAAAACGCGGCTCAAGTTGACCTAGGGTTTTAGACACCTAGGGTTTTGATATCTAGGGTTTTGACACATATGCTTCAGCCTAAGGATGTCAGCGAGTGATTGTAATGTACAACTAAGAACCTATATAAGGGAAGAGGGGTCATTCAGGTTTGGGTTGGCTCTATTAGATGTTGTTGTTATCTTTGTATGATGAAGTGAGGATTATTGTGTGAGAGAGAAGTGTTTAGGGAAGAGCCTTATGGTATTATAAGATCTTCAGCTGGGTGCAAAGATCAACCCTGCAGCTGGGTGCGCAGGGAGGGGAGAGACAGAGAGAAGAGAGAAGATCTGTTGGGTAAGAGCGCAGATAAGAACTATATGCTTCCATCTTAATATATCATAAAGCACAATTTTGTGGATGTAGCCCTAGAGAGAGGGTGAACCACGTATATCTATCTTGTATGTGTGATTGATGCTACGATATTTTTCCTTAATATACTGTTATTGCATTGTTTTTGTAGATATGATAGATGTGTGGAATATATCTATGATGATAAGTGATATATGTGTTGGTCTCTAAAGATGTCCAAAAAAAGCCTTAGTTTTAATGTTAATTTATCAACCCAAGGATTCGTCTTTTATCTCAAGAACATTAGCAAAGTCTATGCAGATAGCTTGTTTAGGCTAAAATCGCGTAGCTAAAGAAAACCTAAGTTTATCCACAATCAAGTTCCTCAAATGTTCATTTAAAGATTCTAAGATTAAGATCTTACTTAACAGAATTGAAATCTAATTGCTAACATGCTGTGAATGAAAAGGAACTAGCTAACCTGCTAAATTCATTTAACTGGAAAGCAATGATTGAATTTGAGTAAAGACTTGCAGAATTGACTATTAACTAGGAATTGAATTGTTGGAAAGGAAATAACGAACTATTCTAATAGAAAGAAACTGCAATTATAATCTAATCGTAAGGAACAACAATCATAAATGAATGGAAAGGGACAACAATTGTAACTTTTACTGAAAGGAACAACAATTGTAACCTATTCGAAAGGAACAACTAATGCGAATCTTAAGTAAAAGGAACAACACATATGAAAATGTGAGGAACTTTCAAGCAAAAAACTACAGTAATGGAAATTGGAATCAACAATCATTAACACTCGAGAGATATCTATCTTCTGTATGCAAACCGTATGAAATCATTAACATACTTATGCATTCATCTTAATTATTGTGAAAGGGAATTGAATCGTAAAACATAAATCAAATTGATACAATTACAGCTGAAACAATAGCTCCTTTAGACTGGGCCCTTAGTCCTTAGATGCACTGCTACAAAAAACTCAATATATAGAAATGGTGAAAACGATCAAATCTTTTATTAACTTCATAGCTGGTACATCATTCACAAAACGGCTTATGCAGAGTAACTCTGAGTCTGAATACTTGAACGTAATTCTTAGATTATCTTTTAGGATCTATTATCCTCTATATATACAATAATATGAGTAAATCAAGCCATCATGAGGATCGAAAGATCCTCAGGATTGATTTACTATTATACATTTACAATATAGAAAACCGAATCATCTTTAAAACTGTTTTTGCGTCAAAAGTCCTTAACCTCCAATGGCTCACGCATCTTCAAGATATCCTTTTCTATTTCGGTTTTGACAATATTTAACCAATCATGTAACAAAATCAAACAATTCCAACCGTATTTTAAAATTCATTCATCATGACTTCAGTAATATTACTAGAAGACATATTAATCATTTTCTATTCCATTTATCCCTAATTAATAGAAAAGTCACTCAAGATTGTATCACAAATTGTGTGAATAAGGAGGATATTTGTACCTTTTTCATAACCCAACATACCCCCCGACTTACCTTCTTGCATGTCCTCATGCAAGATGAGATATTACATGTAAAGAAGTGATGCTGTAAGGAGGGAAAGTTGGTTCACCAGGTCTCCTAAACCCATTACTTCTTTTTAGCTCTTCAAAAGAAGCATCCTCCCTTTTCTTGTTAATTTGATAATCCTTCTAGTAACTTTCTGGAGGAAACCAAAGGATCGGGGGATTATACCTGCATCCAATCCAAGCAAGTCCTTCCTCTAGGAGCAGTCTAGAATACCTTTCTACTTTGTAGGTAGATGCAAAGAAATTCATGAACCTGAAGGGCTCCCTAATTTTGACTTCATTGGAGGATGCATTCCATCTCACCTTAGAAGAAGCAAGAGCTTATTCTTTGAGTTCTCTAAAGTATATGATGCCTGAAAGAATAACCTGTTGATGGATGGGGGCTAGAGAATCTCTGAGCCCCCCCCCCCACCACTTTTCATAAAGGTTCTATGTTGCATAATGGATGGAAAGCACTTGCGAGGTTCTCCTGTGATCCAGAGATCTAACCTTGTTTCCCTCTTTATAAAATTCTTGTGAGCCTTTCCCCATCTAACTTGGTTCTTATTAAAGAACAAGAATGCTTGGAACTGAATGTCTCCATAAAAGGACCAGGGTTATTTTTCCTGTCATCTTCCAAAATGAAATTATGGAAGTATAATTCACATAGAAAATACTGCACCTTTTCTTCCTGCTCTCTAAAACATGAAATGAACTCAGGGATAGTGGAAAATGTAATCGGCTTACCTAATTTGATGGATTCTACCCTTAACAACAGGTAACGTTCCAACAATAATAGGGTATAATTGGTGGTAGGGGATCTACAATTGATTTCATCAAAGTAAACATCACAAATCTCCTTGATTTGCTCCAAAGCCTTTTCAAATTGACTTTGCATTTTCTTAACCTTTTCTTGGGCTTTGATGAGTTCAGCATATGTTTCACTTTCTATTGCTGACATGTCCTTCAGTTGTTTAACAACCTTTTGATGTTCATCCCTAGTGATCATTTCTTCTCTGGATTGAGTTAAGGCTTGCTGAGCTTATACCAACTCATCCTTTAGCCTATCAATAACAACATCTTGTTCCTGAGACTAAACTGCTCGATATTCTTCTATAGTGCCCATATCATCTCTGGATTGAGTTAATTCTTGCTGAGCTTGTATAAGCTCTATTTCTAGTCTATCAACGATAACATTCTGTTCCTAATATTGGAATGCTAGATGTTCTTCCATAGTCGTCAATTCATTCCTACTTTGAATCAAGCTATGTTGGGAGTGTATCAATTCTTCCTCCAATCTCTTAATGGTGGGGTCTTGTTCGAGGGATTGAGGTATTTCCTCTGAGACTAGGGTATCTGTCTATACCTAAGAATCAACAGTTTCTAAAGGAATTACCTCCTCATTCTGAGGTACTGCATCCTCTGCTGTTATCTCTTTAGGGTATGTCTGTGTTCCCATAGAGTTTGTAGTGACCGTTCTTTTAGGAAGAGGGTTTCTTCCCTGCACTCTGGAATTTTTGTTTTTCTTTCTTTGGTGGGCCTTATCTTCTTGTTCTATATGATTCCTCAATTCTTTAATAATTCCTCTGAGTTTGCCAACCTTTAGTTTTAATGCTTCAAATTTTTAAACCTTTCTCCTTAACAACTTGTTCTCCTTTTTCAACTTTCTAATTTTCTTATGGATTTTGCCTTCTTTCTGTTTGTGAGGAGTCTCAAGGTCTTCCTTATTCTCATCAATAGGTAGTTGTTCTTCTGTTTCTTAACTAGCAGGTGTCCATAGCCTCGACAGGGTTGCCTTTTAACCCATAGATGAGCCCACATCCTTAAGAAATACTTGAACATATTTTCCCAAAAAAAACCATTATCCTAGTTTGGTAGCCAGATGATGATAATGCCACTCACTAGATTGTAACTTAAGTGAACAAGCCAGCTCGTGATGAGACCTCTTGTCCTTTGAAAAAAGAAAAAATTCCAAAGGCCATTGCGCTGGTGTGGTAGCCATAGTGGGAATGTCACTTAGGTTAGTATCCTATGATCATGGTAGGTTGGCTCGTGATGAGACCCCCTATTATTTGTGGAAATTTTTTATTACTTATCTTTATTCCTTATATATATATAATATTTGAATCTTCTTTTCCCGAAAAAAGACAATTATCCTGGTTTGGTATCCAGATGATGATAATGCCACTCACTAGATTGTAACTTAAGTGAACAAGCCAGCTCGTGATGAGACCTCTTGTCCTTTGACAAAAGAAAATGTCAAAGGCCATTTCCCTGGTGTGGTAGCCATAGTGGGAATGTCACTTAGGTTAGTATCCTATGATCATGGTAGGTTGGATCCTGATGAGACCCCCTATTCTTTCTGGGAAAAAAATTATTGCTTGTTTTTTTTTAGAGGTGTATTAAGGGAGGCTCATCTACTCCTTAAGAGTAAGGGATGGTGTAAGGAAGTGTAAATATGCCAAGTAAAAGTGTGCTTAAGACTCTTTATAATATGAAGGAAAAATATCATTCAGGTATATTTGTATGTATATAGGAAAAAGAAACAAATTATGGTGGTGACCGATTATGAACAAGGTTTAAGATATTTTGAAGAGATTAATCCAATTTTTTTTTAGCAAGGTATGGGAGATAATCCACAAAATAATGACAGATCGTTGTGATAACAGTTAGAAATAGTGTTGGTGAAAATTATTTGATGAAAGGCATACCCTAAAGGAATGGCTAGCATTTGAACAACAATGACAGAAAGGAACGACAATAAGGAAGAACGCAAGAGGAGCAATAGCTGTTCCTTTTAAAGGATCAACAAGTTATGAGAAGGAACAACAGTTGCGTGAAGGAACATTAGTTGTTCCTTTCAATTGAACAACAATTGTGCGAAGGAATAACAGTTGTTCCTTTTAAATGAACAACAATTGTTCCTTTCAAATGAACAACATTTGTTAATTTTTAACCATCTTAATGGATAATTTTGGAAACTTCCCCATGGAAGCATTTGTTCTCTTATTGAATCTAAGGTTGATTAGTCATCAACTAAATTCATTCAATTATTATGGGTTAGTTTATTTCAGAATCGAGTACGAGATGGTCTGTTGATGTCATGAGTTCATTATGGTTACCCTATTACTACTGTGGAGTATGACATATTCATTTTTCTATGAAATACTGGGTCCACGTGATAGGATACAGCAAGAGTGTGGAACAAAAAATACCGCTAATTGTGTTGATTACAGTTATCCTCTCTATCTCTTAAAAAAAATGAAAGGAAACAAAATAATACTAAATGAAAACCATATATAGTATGTACAGTGTCAACAAAATTCATCATTTATGGAGTTGGGGTGGTTGGGTTACCTTCCCAGCCAACCAAAATTTGAACGGTAGGATCTTTACTTACTTCCTAGTAGAAAGATTCTTTGAAGGTGGATGATGGTAAAGTCATAGCCGGTGCCCATTAACCAGAAATGGAGATCCAGAGCCATCGATGGTGCTTAAAGTGACCGTGCCATTATCATGGACTTCCTCAATTTCATATGGTCCCAGCCACCGTGTCTGTAACTTTCCTGGAAAGTCGTGAAATCTGGAGTCGTAGAGAAGCGCCCAATCACCCTTCTTGAATGATTTCTTCTTGATATGCTTGTCATGCTAGGCCTCTCTCTATTGCTGAATAAAAACTGTGCGCTCCACATCAGATAGGCATGCTTCATCCAATTCGTTGATTTGTTGAAGGTGCTATTTATGTGTCGTTGTTAGATCCAGTCCAATTTCCCAGGCCATCCTTAGGGTTTTAATCTCAAACTCGATTGGGAAGATGGGTTATTTTCCATAGACTAGGTGATAGGGAGAGTAGCCAGTGGTGTTACGCCATGTTGTTCGATAAGCCCATAAGGAATTTGGAAGCTCAGTAGCCCAATTCTATTGGTTTGTTGAGACAGTCTTTGTCAATATTGCCTCCAGGACCTTATTTGTGCTTTCTACTTGCCCGTTTGCCTATGGGTGATATGGAGAATTAACCCTGTTCTTAATATGATATTTTTCGAGGGTGGTGGTAATTCTATAAGCTGTAAATTGTGACCCCCCATCAGTGATTACATCCATGGGTAGTCCATAGCGTAGAAATAATTTGAACATAAATTTGATGACTACCTCTTCTGTTGCATTTGGTAGGGCTTCTGCCTCTACCCATTTAGTCATGTAGTTCGTAGCTACTATAATATAGGCCTTCTGATTTGACTTTGGATTGAAGGGGCTAACGAAGTATAGTTCCCATCTTTCAAATGGTTCTGCGACTATTTGTGCTTTCAAGGGAATTTCATCCGCCTGACCTGGTTTTCCCATTCGTTGACAACTGTCCTAGGTCTGGAGGTATTTCTTCGCATCTCTAAATATTGAGGGCCAATAGTAACCCATCTATAAAATTTTGTGTCCAGTCCTGCGGTTTGTAGAATTCCCACCACAGGTTTCGTCATGTCCTGCCTTTAGTATGTCGTAGATTTCGTCATCTCGTATGCATCTGTGTATCTGGAGATCAACTCCTGTGTGGAAGATATATTCGTTGATCCAAGCGAATCGTGCGCTATGCTGGATGATCGGTTTTCTTTCCCTTGATGATATATGTGTCGGTAGTCTTCTCGCTGCTAGATAATTTTCCACATCGGCGTACCAAGGTGGCTTTGTGGTAACGAAAAACATATGCTCGTCTAGAAATTGATCTTCAATTGTTAAGGAGTCATCTATTTTGGATATGCGGGATAGGAAGTCTGCGACAAGATTTTCTCTCCCAGGTTGATATTTGATGGTGATGTCAAATTTCTACAATAGTAATAACCACCGAGTGACCCGTCCATTAGTAATCGGTTTATTAGCTATATATCTAATAACAGAATGATCAGTATATAGAATAATGGGATAGCCTGTTATATAATGGAAAAATTTATTGATGGCGTGTATAACAACTAAAAATTCTTTTTCTGTTACTATATAATTAAGTTCAGCTGGAGTAAAATTCTTTCTAATGAAATAAATAGAGTAAGGTTTCTTGTCTTCTTCCTGTCCAAGGACGACGCCTATATAAATATCTGATGCATCGGTGGAGATGTGAAATGGTATTTTCCAATTTGGTCCCCTCAACACCGGTGCTATTGATATCAGCTTCTTGAGTTCTGCAAATTCCACATCACACTTGTCATACCACTGAAACTCCACATTACCAGTCAGAGCATGTAAAGGTGCAACGGTTTTTGCAAATTTTTCCATAAATCTACGATAGTATCCAGAAGCGCCAAGGAAAATACGTACCCATGTTTGTGTGTGTCATGTAGATAGATTAAGAATTACCTCTATTTTTGCTGGATCTACTCTAATTCCATCTGTATAAATATAATTCCCTAGTACCACACATTCTATCATCATCATGTGACATTTTTCATGGCTTAGACATAGCCTCGTAGAAATGCATCGTTCCAGTACCTTCTCCAGATTTTTCAGTGCTTGGTCGAAGTCGTCACCATAAGGAGTGAAGTCATCCATGTAGACTTCAAGCCCTTCACTGATCAGGTCGCTGAATATTCTCAAGATGGCCCTTTGGAATGTGGCTGGAGTGTTACATAGTCCAAAGGTAAATACTCTGTATGCAAAGGTACCCCAGGGGCAGGTGAATGTAGTTTTATCTTGATCTTCTGGGGCAATCTGGATCTGATTGTAGCCACTAAAACCATCTAGAAAAGAAAAGAATTTCTTTCCTTCCAAAGTATCCAAGACCTGATCAATGAAAGGTAAGGGGAAATGATTCTTTTGAGTGTATTTGTTAAGTTCCCTATAGTCAACACAGATCCGCCATTTCCCATTTTTCTTTGGGACGATCACTAATGAAGAAACCCATCGACTATCTGAGATAGGGTATATAAAATCTACATCCAACAACTTTTGTAATTCTTTCTTAACAATATCCCTGAGATGGGGATTCAGTCTTCTCTGCGGTTGTCGGATAGGTCGAGCATATTTTTCAATATAAATGTGGTATGTGCAGAGTTGCAGATCAATACCTTTCATATCAGAATACTCCCATGAAAAAGATTTCTAGTATTTGGAGAGGACTTGAATTATCTTTTGTTGTTGTTGTTCATCTAAATTGAAATTGATGTTCAGAGACCTCCCTGGTGCAATCTCGACGGATTTTTTGTTATGAACAGCTGTAGTTGGAATTTGTTGTTCCATTAAATCTTCCAGCGGGTCTCCCTGTGCTTCACAATCTAGAACAACTTGGAGCATCTGGTAGGTCGGGTTGCTCACGGTGGCTGGGATATTAATAAACTCATTGATTACGTCATCCTCTAGCTATTTTTTAAGTCTAAGGGCTTCTTCCAGCGTGAGAGGGGCTCGTAAATCCTTTTCTGGATATCGTGGTGGTGGCAATTGTGGATATACGAAATTTGGGCTTGGCTTGGCAGGAGGATATAAGATGAGATTCTTTGTGATACCTCTTCTAGCGATTGTCATATTACCTATTCGACATCCTATGTACGCATCTGTACTTGTGAGCCATGGTCTACCCAATATCAATGGATTCCCTTCAAGTCCACTTCTTAGGTTGATGATGAGAAAATCTGTCGGATATTCCCAAGATTCGACGGAGATGGCTATATCATGTAATGTGCCAACTGGTCGAACCATTGATCGATCTACTAATTGTAACATAATTGCAGTGGGTTCAAAGGAGACAAAACCTAGGGTATTGCAAGTTTCCATAGTCAGGATGTTGATGGCCGCTCCCTGAATCTGAACTATTACTATGGGATTCCCTAGATCTGCATATTTGATTGGTTCTTGTCTACCAAGAATTAGATCAGACAAGGCTCCTACTACATGAACCGTTGATTATGAATTTTTGATCTTCCTAACATGCTTCCTTCCACATATTTCCTTGATTGTTTTCGCGTAAATTGGAATATCTTGTAGTGCCTGCAGGTGTGGAATCTTGACATACAAATTATTGAGTTCCCGTACAATGTCAAAGTTGGGATATTCGACAGGTTTTGCTATCGTCAGTATTTCATGGAACAAAGGGGAAGGAGTTGCATCTGTATCAGGATCCTGTGATTCAACTATGTTTCCCCCATGCTCGATTTCTTCTGTTATTACCATAGTCGAGGGTGTTATTGCTGGTTGTTTTTCATTCTCCTGCTCTTGAGAAACGATATTTTCTTCAAGAGAGATTATACGCCCCGATCTCAACCGGAGTTCATTGCACCCTATCGAGTTGGTTTCCCCTTCAACGTTCTCCATAATTTGGACAAGCCGAGATGGTCTATTATTAGGATTTGGGTGAGGTTGGGATGGTAATTGGGGGCACAATTGTGATTGAGGGTTTTGGGGCAGTTGGAGTGGATATTTCAACGTGGGTTGGGTTTGAGGGGCCATTCCCATGGGTTGATTATTTACCCCCATGGGGCGCTGCCAATTCTGATTCCAATTTGGGTTTTGGGCAGTCGTATTGGGCCACTATGAAGGGTAGAGGTTATTTGAATTTTGTGAGGGTGAAGTGGGATATTGTGAATTAGCCCAGGTAGAGTTTGTAGTTGGTTTATTATTCCAGACAAGATTTACAATGGACTGGTTTGGCCAAGTGGGATTTGCAGGTGGGTATTGGTGAGGCTACTAGTTCTGATTAGTAAACTTTTGGCCCTGCCATGCGTTACCAAACTTTTGTTGTTGATTATACTGTCCAGGAAAGAGAGAGGAAGGGTATTGTAGTGTATTTGAAGGTTAGTTCTTCCATTGACGATGCTGAGCCATCATATATAACGACTTTGTTTCTTCTTTCGCTTCTCTAAAGACAACTTTCAGTCCAGGGAGTGATGGACATTGTTCTGTGTCATGATCCTTGGTGCAGATAGCGCAAACCCGAACCCCATCCAAAGGGAAATCCCTTGGACCATGTTTTCTTCTGCATCTATGGAAAAATATGGCCAAAGTCTGTTCTGCATATCTTTTGCCTGCAATACATCCAATTGTGTAGTCAGAGTGCTCAGCATATCTGTTTTGAAATCTTCTAAGAGATTACCAACTTCAGCTCGCGTGACACCCCCACTTGTAGTATTGTTACTTCTGGTGAGGGAAGTCCACATTCCTGATCTGGTTCGTGTGCTTCCTTGTGAGCACCTGATACACAATTGAATGATGTTATCATAAGTTTCTTGATAAATTTCACCCTTTCCCATTAGATTCAATGTTTCTACCCATTCATATTTCATACCCTTAATCATAGTTTCCTTAATTACTTCACCTGGTAATGCACCATAGGGTGATCTTTGTAAATTATACTGAAATATCTCAACATATTCTTCTAATGATTCATTTTCTTTTGCAATCATTTGAAAGATTTCATATTTTAAGTCTCTAGTTCTACAATAATCCTGATATTTTGTCAAGAAGGCCTGTTTCATCTCATCCCATGAGTTTATAGTTCTGCCCCCTAATCCCATAAACCAGCGTAGAGCTGCTCCTTTCAAAGTGGAGGAGAACAATTTTAATTTTTGGGGTTCATAGGTGTAATCATACCCTCTACATAGGACATCAAATTCAAATAAGAATGTGAATATTAAGTAAAAGGAACAACGCGTATGAAAACATGAGGAACTGTCAAGAAGAAAACTATAGTAATGGAAATTGGAATCAACAATCATTAACACTAGAGAGATATCTATCGTCTGTATGCAAACCGTATGGAATCATTAACACACTTATGCATTCGTCTTAACTATTGTGAAAGGGAATTGAATCGTAAAACATAAATCAAACTAATACAATTACGGCTGAAACAATAGCTCCTTTAGACTGGGCCTTTGGTCCTTAGAAGCACTGCTACGAGAAACTCATTATATAGAAATGGTGAAAATGATCAAATCTTTTATTAACTTCATAGCTGGTACATCATTCACAAAAACGGCTTGTGCAGAGTAACTCTGAGTCTGAATACTTGAAGGTAATTCCTAGATTATCTTTTAGGATCTATTATCCTCTATATATATAATAATCTGAGTAAATAAATCCATCTTGAGGATCGAAAGATCCTCAGGATTGCTTTACTATTATAAAGTTACAATATAGAAAACCAAATCATCTTTAAAACTACTTTTGCGTCAAAAGTCCTTAACCTCCAATGGCTCATGCATCTTCAAGATATCCTTTGCTATTTCGGTTTTGACAATATTTAACCAATCCTGTAACAAAATCAAACAATTCCAACCGTATTTTAAAATTCATGCATCATGACTTCAGTAATATTACTAGAAGACATATTAATCATTTTCTATTCTATTTATCCCTAATTAACAAAAAATTCACTCAAGATTGTATCACAAACTGTGTGAATAAGGAGGATATTTGTACCTTTTTAATAACCCAACAATAGACATGCTGTATTCTTCTAGTATTAGATCCACTTGACATTTCCCTTGGTTGTAGACATCTCTATCCTGCAACGCCCCCATAGCTGCTTCAAGTGAGACTTCATCTACTTCGCAGGTGTAGTCGAAAGGGCCAATAGTTAGGGCTTGTTGATGCACTCTTGGAGCTGAACCCTGGGTCTGCCCCTGTGCCAACAAATGGTTCCATTGCCGGGACATGAATCTTATTGAGGGAATGTCAAGGTGGTTTCCATCAAAGACAGAGATTCAAAAGTGGATAGAGGATCAAGAAAAGGACTTTGTTGAAGCCCAGAAAAAGAACCCTAATATTAGTACAAAGGATTGGTTGGAGAGATATATCTTTACTGATATACATGAGATTTTCTTTGGAGGAATCCATAAAGAGCTATATGAGTGGCTAGCTAGGCTACCAGATACCCAGTATGAGATAAGATCTAGACCTCTTGTAGTTTGGACGTCGGCGTTGATCAAGAAGGTCAAGGGAGTTGATAACGTCATGTCAAGAGCAGCAGATCATTGGTTTGATAGAGCCATTGGAGGGTACATCGTCGAGTTTGTTGTTGATAGAGTAGAGTCATATAGCCAGGCCGAGAGATATTTCTTCAAGGAACCCAGAGGAAAATTTTTACATTTTTGGAAGTTGAGGATAAATATGTTATTGCATGAGAAGAACATCTTGAAGATACAGTAGATTGGTCGGACCTGAAAAAGATAATGTTTAGGAATTCAGACAACGACAGTGACACATAGGCTGGACATACGAGCAGTGGGAGAGATTTCATAAAAGTTCACCTTGCGAACCTATTCAAGCATAACTACGTGGACGAGGGTTTCTACAGTGGAGAAGAGGCAGACTTGATGGTCGAAGAGAATTCAGAACACGCTGGGATAGAGGAAGGGAAAACTGAAGAGCTTCACTAGGAAGAGATAGAGACTTTAGGAACTGCTTAAACCATTGAAGTAAGTACTATCATCCCTCCTGTTGACTCAATAACATTAAGAAATTAGAATAGTCAGAATCGTCAAAGTCCCCAGAGTACTATTACTAGCAGTTCAACATACACTTAGATAGGAAACCTAGGCAACTCTATGGTAGATGAGATGAGGCTCCCTATCTTTAGGGGAGATGGATCTGAAGATCCTAATAAAAACTATTTCCTATGTGAAGCCATATGGAATATTAAGAATGTCACTGACGAAGCAGTTAGAAGAACCCAGTTTAGTACTACACTAAGAGATCGCGCACTAAGCTGGTACATGAAGCTTGTCCAAGGACTTGCACATCCTAAGCCACTGAATGAGATCAAGAATGCATTGATTGTAGAGTTCAAGAAACCCAAGTCGGAGTCACAATGTATTACAGAGATGAAAGAGATCAAGCAGAAGGTAGCCAAACTTGTTTGGGAATTCGATCAAAGATTCAAGACCTTAACAGGCTGATTGAATTTTCAGATCCCAGACGAGCAGAACAAAGAATGGTTCATTTCTTCCCTCTTACCCCACATAAGAGTTCCTTTGATGCAATAGAAGATTTATTCGCAGGATGAGGCACTGGAGATCACCACGAATTTAGAATCAGCTCATATGGGAGGATTCAACTCAGGTATGAGTCAAATATTGAGTCAACTAACTAGTTTGTCTCTACAGGTCGAAGATATGAAGAAAGACAAGGGAAAAGAAAAAAGAGAATACATTTGGTGTGTTAGATGTAAGTCAGAAGGCCATGACAAGGAACACTATCCCCTATTCCATAAATACTTGTATTCTGGAGCTCCAAGCCCTTTGAAGCAAGTCACTTTACCCTGGTGCGAGGTATGCAGAAATAGACATCGCCCTGGTGAGTTCTATTACATGAAAAAATATGTTCAGACACCCACAAATTTGTATTGCACGTTCTGTAAGTCCGTGAGACATGATGATAGGCATTGTAGGGCTTATGATCTCATGCATGAAAGGTCAAGAGACATATACAAGATTCAAGGTGAAGTACAACAAGAAGGAAACACTACGTAGTACAACTCCCTTTTGAGAGGAAAATTCAATCCTCGTGGTGGATTTAGAGGACGAGGACGAGGGGGAGGTATGGGTCGAGGCCGAGGACAGGTCATTTTTTATAACTGTGCACAACTAGGACACTTGGAAAGGTATTTTCAGAACCCTTGTACCACTTGCATCTATTGCAACTCTTTCGAACACGTTATCGAGGAATGCCCAACATTGTTGGCTTAACTTCAAGAGAAACGAGGACCTCAACAGAACCCACAGATACAATTGATAAAAGATAAACCTCGTGAAGAATACCCTAGAGTCATTGTTATTACTAGAGAAGGTTTTGTTACAGGAGATGAAAGAATGACCCAAGGGAAGACTACGGAAGATTCAGGAATCAGGAAAGCTGCAGAGAAGACCCAAACTTTTGATGCAAAGAAAGAAAGACAAATATTTGAGGAGGCAAGAGAAAATTTCAAAGGAGACCAAGGTTCTTCATCAAAGACACGACCAGAAGTAAGAGAATATGGAATGCCTTAGGCATTTGATCAGTCTGCTTCGCCAAGAGAAGGAAAAGAAGTAAGAAAGCTCATGGAATTTCTATATACTTTTGTTAAGTTGATTCATGATGAGAGCATTGTCCAAGAGTTACAGAATTTAATCAAACAGTATGAGATAGGAAAGATAGACCCCTTATTGAATAGGGAAGTACACCAAATTGCTAAGAAGAGAAGGACAAATAAGGAGTTACACTTAAATGCTCAAATAGGAGAGTATGATATAGACTATGTGGTCCTCGACTTAGGGTCGGAGGTCAATGTCATGAAGAAGCAAACTTGGATGCTGATGGGAAAACCGAAGTTGATCTATTCCTAGGAAAGATAGACCCCTTACTGAATAGGGTATTACACCAAATCTCTAGGAAGAGAAGTACAAATAAGGAGTTACACTTAAATGCTCAAATACGAGAGTATGATATAGACTATGTGGTCCTCGACTTAGGGTCGGAGGTCAATGTCATGTCGAAGAAAACTTGGGTGCTGATGGGAAAACTGAAGTTGATCTATTCCCCTATCAGGATTAGGATGTCTAATCAACAATATGTTATCCCCTTTGGATGATTGGAACATGTCCCTGTGGACATCGACGAAGTAATAACGTTGCAGATTTTGAGGTAATTGAGATAGTTGATGATAGTTTTCCTTACCCTGCGCTATTATGAATTGATTGGGATTTCAATATTTCCACTTTGGTTGATTTAAAGAAAAGATGTATGACTTTTGAAAAATATGTCCTTAGGGTCATTTCACCCTTAGATGCAGATGAAGGTCAACGATACATAGAGCCCATCAGAGAAGAAGATCACGCATATGAACTGGAAAACATATACACACTAACAAGCAGACAACAAGATTATATTAATCCTACGACCGATGGAAACTTAAGTTGGAAAAGTGACATCACATGTTCATCAGACTTAGAAGAAGCACTGGAGAACTGGAAGAATAAAATGTATGAAGTATGTACAAGAAGATGTGCTAGATTAACCAGAGAAGTTCACTGGATCGGCACAACAGTAAGTAACTTACCCACCTTTGATGGTCTGAATCCTTCAGAAAAATTCTTGTCGAACTTTGAATAAAGTGTACCAATGCAACAAAGATTTTTGGTGATGGATGAGACCCTGAAAGCAACCCCAACAATATGGTGGGGGACACACAAAAATAGCATTACAGAATGGGTATAGTGTCGTACCCTGATGACAACGAGGTTCTCAGCACAAGTAGAAGGCTGTGAAGTTTAGTACACAGGTCGAATTTTCCCAAAGGACCATGTGAAAAGTTGTGAAGCAACCTAGAGAAACATTCCTTAACAACAATGGGTGCACAAATTCATTAACACACTGGAAACGACACCTATCAACTGGTACCTTCAAGCAGAGCTACGCCTCATCACTACAAATTGGGAAGGTATGACTCATAATTTTTTAACCACCTTCTTATTTCAATGTCAATATCCTTCAGTAGATCAAGCACTACGGATTGTCAGACAAAAAGTATTTGAGGAGGCCTCTAGCAAGACGAGGAAAAATGGATTGCGCCTCTACAGAAACTGCAAGGTTGTTACAACATCAATGTTGATGAAGACGATGATCCAAGAAAGGTGAACATTTCAGAAACAAAAGGTCAAAGAGATGTGGAAGGAACAGGAGTTGAGTTACCATTCATTGGATAGCCAATCAAGATTAATAAGGTCAATATTGGAACAGAACATACACCAAATCTTGCAACTGTTGGAGATTATTGGGATGCTGCCACTATTGACAATATTACAGAATTGTTGCATGAATATCAAGACTTATTTCCAACCAAGTTCACTAATATGAAGGGCATTAAAGGGCCTATGGGAGATATGAGGATCCCTTTTAAGCCAGATGCAAGACTAGTCAAATAGAGACCCTACAGAAAGAACCCTAAGTACAAAGAGAAAGTGAATATTGAGCTCGACAGAATGCTGGAAGCAAGGATTATAGAACCTGTCGAAGAATCGGAGTGGATCAACCCTATGGTGGTACAAGACAAGAAGACAAGAGAGATTAGGATCTGCATAGATCTAAGAAATCTGAATGATGCATGTTTGCATGATCCCTTCCCTACACCATTCACTGACGAAGTGTTAGATAATGTGGGAGGATAGGAAGTATATTTTTTTACAGATGGATTTTCAGGATACCATCAGATCCAGATTGCCGAGGAAGATCACCACAAGACCACATTTTCAACAGAATGGGGGTCCTATCAGTACACACTGATGCCATTTGGATTAAATAATTCCCCAACCATCTTTTCCAGGGTGGTGGTCAAAGCATTCAAGGGGTTTTTGCATAAATTTCTTGAAGCATATTTTGATGATTAGACTATTTTTAGTCTATTAAAAAATCATATTGAATGTCTAAGGATAATGTTGGATAAATGCAGGCAGTGTCAAATTGCCTTGAATCTGAAGAAGTGCATCTTCTTCTCACCATTTGGAGTGATGTTAGGCCATATTGTATGCAATCAGGGATTGTTGGTCGATCCATCTAAAATTGCCATTATAGTTGATCTACCCCCTCCTACTTCAGTCAAACAGTTGCACACTGTGCTGGGACACACATGATATTATAGGAAGTTCATTAAAGTATTTGCCCAAATTACAACACACATGGAGAAGCTTTTGAAGAAAGATCATCAGTTCAGTTGGA
The DNA here is from genome assembly GCA_000966675.3 of Picea glauca. Classification (NCBI taxonomy): domain Eukaryota; kingdom Viridiplantae; phylum Streptophyta; class Pinopsida; order Pinales; family Pinaceae; genus Picea; species Picea glauca. The sequence continues at coordinate 395,347 of JZKD02S1096791.1, forward strand.
CAGAAGAATGCCAACATAGCTTCGACACACTGAAACAGAAAATGGTTACTGCACCCATTCCGATTTTTCTAGATTGGAGAAAGGAGTTCCACGTGCATGTCGATGCTTATTCTATTGACTTAGGAGATATGTTAGAAAAACCTGGTGAAGGAGATATTGACCACCCGTTAGCTTTTTCCAAAAGGAATTTATCAACAACAGATATCAACTACACCACTACTGTGCGAGAAGGGTTAGCTATGGTGTATACGCTGCAGAAATTTCACCACTACCTGTTGGGAGGGCACATTAAAATGTTTACTAATCACTCCGCGCTCAAATATCTAGTCAACAAACAAGTTTCGGGGGGAAGAATATGCAAATGGATTTTTCTCTTTCAGGAATATGATTTTGAGATCATAGTCAAGCCAGGAAGAATGAACAAGGGTCTTGACCACTTGTCAAGATTGGAACATGGCGAAGAGACGACCAGCTTGGAGGATACACCGTCAGATGCACAGTTGGTGGCCATTATAAATATCAATGACCACTTCGCAGAAATAGTCCAGTTCCTATCAACAGGAATGGCGCCTAGTGAATATACAATTCCTCAGAAGAAACAACTAGTAGTGCGCACTGCAGACTTTGTGCTTATAGCTGGAAAGCTATACAAAATGGGACTTGATGAGATACTGAAAAGATAAGTTATGGAATCATAGCAACCAATGATCCTTGCAGAAGCTCATGAAGGCATCGCAGGAGGACATTATGCAGGGAAAGCAATTGCGTAGAAGGTTCTTAGAGTTGGCCTTTGGTTGCCCACCTTACACAGAGATGCTAAAAACTATTACACAGCCTGTAATGTATACCAAAGAGTTGGGAAACCTTCCCAAAGGGATGAAATTCCACTAGCACCACAACTGATTTCGTGGGACCTATAAACCCACCACGAAAGTGCACAGGAGCAAGGTACATCATTATTGTGACAAAATACTTGACAAGATGGGTTGAAGCAAGAGAAGTCAAGGACTGTAGTGAAACTACAGTTCTGCGCTTCATATTTGATGACATCATAACCAGGTTTGGATGCCCAAAGATCCTTATGAGTGATCAAGGCACACATTTCATAAATAATACTATTGAAGTCCTAACTGAGGAATTTGCAGTCCATCATTAGAAAAGAACACCTTACCATCCATAAGAAAATGGGACCATTGAAGCATTCAACAAGATCTTGGAAACAATGCTGACGAATATTTGTAGTGTGAATAGGGATGACTGGGATTTAAGAGTACCAGCAGTATTGTGGGCCTATAGAACCACTTGCAAGAAGCTAACAATGTAGACCCCTTTTAAGTTAGTATATGGTCTCGAAGCCATTGTGTCAATGGAATATTTGGTACCAAGCCTAAGAATTGATGCCTTTACAGATATAGATGACATTGGCGTTGTTCAAGAGAGGCTTCCATAGTTGGTCAAATTGGAGGAAGACAAATTTGTTGCAGGATTTCATAAGCAGGTACAGAAGGAAAGAGAGAAGGCCTATCATGACAGGAACATCAAGAAGAAGGCATTAAAACAAGGTGATCTAGTACTGGTATATGACAGTAAGTTCATCAAGCATCCTGGGAAGTTCATAACACATTGGATCAGGCCATATGAGGTCACTTATGTTACAGAAGGAGGAGCTGCACAGTTAAATACTTTAAAGGGAGAATGGAAGGAAGGATTAGTGAATGGGAGCCGATTGAAGTTGTACTATGACAACTAGATGCCTCGCAAATTTAAGTAAAATCATAAGGAAAGGGGTCTAGGTACCAGGTGCAGTTGAAAATGGGTACCAGACACAGAAAAGATAGTTTGCACGATGAAGGAGAGAAGGCATTGAACAAAAGGATGAGTTTGCACTGCGCAGTCTGAAGTCGAAGTAAAACAAAAGAATCAGATCTTAAGTGCCTTGGGATGAGTCACAGGTGAGTGTTGGGGGCCTGTTGGCCCTTGGTTATGGAACTAAGAGAAGAACAAGGAAGAAAAGGAAAAACGAGAAATTGCGGAAGACACAATGACTGTTACTGGGTCGAAATGAGCAAAAGAGAAGAAAAGACAGAGTGAAGCCCAAGAAAGCAAGGTGTTGAATGAGGAGATCTAGGATGACAGGTAAACAAGAAAGAAGGATCGTGGACAACTCAACAAGCGGAAAGAGCCACCATTAGATGCTTTGGAGAACTGCTCAAGAAGGAATGAAGGATAGGCTGGCGAAGCCTTGAAAACGTTGGTCAAGTTGACTTAGGGTTTTAGACACCTAAGGTTTTGATACCTAGGTTTTGGCCTAAGGGTGTCAGTGAGTGATTGTAATGTACAAATGAGAACCTGTATGGGGGAAGAGGGGTCGTTCAGGTTCGGGTTGGTTCTAGTGGATGTTGTGGTTATATTTGTATGATGAAGTGAGGATTATTGTGAGAGAGAGAAGTGCTGAGGGAAGAGCCTTCTGGTATTGTAAGATCTTCAGCTGGGTGCAAAGATCAACCCTGCAGGTGGGTGCATAGGGTGGGGAGAGATAAAGAGAAGAGAGAAGATATACTGGCTAATAAAAACTATATAATTCCATCTTAATATATCATAAAATACAGTTCTGTGGATGTATCCCTAGAGAGAGGGTGAACCACGTATAGTTTTCTTGTGTGTGTGATTGATGCTGCGATATTTTGCCTTGATATACTGTTATTGCATTGGTGTGGTAGATCTAATAGATGTGTGGAATAGACCTAAGTTGATAAGTGATATATACATGCCGTATTATTCTAGTATTAGATCCACTTGACATTTCCCTTGGTTGTAGACATCTTTGTCCTGCAACCCCCCCATAGTTGCTTCGGGTCAGACTGCATCTGCTTCGAAGGTGTAGCTGAAAGGGCTAGTAGTTAGGGCTTGTAGGTGTGCTCTTGGAGCTGAACCCTGGGTCTGCCCCTGTGCCAATAGTACTTTTGAAAATCTTCAACAAAAATTAGGAGTAATTCAAAAACCTCATTAAAAACCATAGAAATCATATCATAAGGGGCACGGGGTCAGGGGTAGCATTACCATAGAGGGAGTGAAGAAACATCCCCTCTTCCATTGTTGTCAAAGGGAGAGGAAATTGATAAGAGAAATAATTTCCAAAAAAAAAAAAAAAGGGTTGCCATCAATGCCAAAGGGGGAGAATGTTGGACACAGTGGTATTATATTGTCATTGATGTCAAATAGGGAGCATAAGAATGTTATCTCGATGATAATAAGGGAGAAAAAATTACAGAAATGCTATCGGGATTGAAATCACTATAGTAAAACTCAAAAAGAATCGAGGAGAAATCATGTCCGCTGATGTATTTTTCGGGACAAATTCCGACCGTCAGATCATAAAGGAAACTTGCGTAAAGAAGAGAAGAATCATGGTCGTCTGTTGAATATTTGGGAATGATTTAGATTGTGATATCTAGATTAAATCTAGATCATCAGATCGACTACTAAGAGTCATGGACCGTCAATCATGGAAATGACGTACGTATGGTCAGCCTAGCATTGACCACTTCAGATAATATCGACCGAAGGAAATTTGCATGAACGAATTTTAACTGAAGTCGAAGTTCCAAAGTTAAAGTAATTCATCGGATCTAAGGAGCACTTTGAGATCAATGATAGCCGTTAGATCAGGTTTTCATAGTAGCATTCAACTCCAGTGCTGATCACTCTGGCGAAAAGAAGCCAAGAACATGTAAGATTACCAGAAGGCCGGAGCCCCAAATTTCCGAAGTGAATAAGGAACATCAGATCTGGACAATGCATGATGATCATTGGATCAGGATAGGTGGGTCCAATTGTGGTCAACTTCGAAACTGACCACTTTGATGAAAAAAAATGTTTTATAACATGTAAGTTCACCTAAAGGCCAGAGCTCCGAAGTCACGAAGTAATACACGTGGTAGACACATTGAGAGCCAATGTCATCACAGTCTGTTGGATTACTGAGAGGGGGGGATGAATCAGTAATAGAGCAATTCAATCATTTTTAACCACAAAATGAAAGTGTTATATCAATGTAGCATTATCATCCAATAATTGCAGAGTAAATAAACAATGAACAAATGAGCAATCATACACATACACAATACACAATTTTTTTTACGTGGAAACCCAAAGAGAGAGAAAACTACATAAACATTTTTCTTATATGTCTCTAAGAATTACATTCATTGAAGCACCAACTTCCTTCGTTTTCTAGTTGCAACTGGAAGGAGACTCCAACCCCCTAGATTCTGAGGATACAACCTGAGGGAAGCTCCAACTCCCCAATTCTGTGGCTACAACCAGAAGGAGGCTACAACCCCTTATGTTCTCCGGCTACAACTGGAAGGTGGCTACAACCACATATTCTTCCCTCACCCAATCGCCCTGAAATATAAGTAGAATGATGGAACCACTGTCACACTATCACTGTGAGATATACTAATGTAAACCTGTACCAATCAACCTATAATCAACATGTACCATAAACAAGTACATCAATCATGCACCAACTTGTACCAAACAACCTATAATCAACATGTACCATAAACAAGTGCATCGACCATGCACCAACTTGTACCTCAACCTATACCATCAATGAGTGCATCAACCATGCACCAAATATGTACCAATAATGAATCAAATACACATAAACTATGACTCATCAAGATGTACTAACATCATCAACTATACACCTCATGTATGTGCCAACTCATCAACTACTTGTCTCAACCATGTACCCAACATGTACCT
>JZKD02S1096791.1:409837-419942 GCA_000966675.3 Picea glauca
ACAAGAGACTAGCATTTTCATCAAACTTTACTTTAGTCTCACATGACTAATTTTGGATTAGTCAACAACCCTAATTTGAAATAATCATAACTATGTACCTGTAATGAATAAAGATTTGAAAATAGTGCACAAACTTCTTCAGTGTCTTTTATGCAATTCCTCCATATTTTACTATGTGGAACCTCTAAGAAAAGGAGTTATAGCAAAAATGACATACCTTGTTGAATTCTGGCTTATTCTAGAGAGTGAACTTGTAGAGCATGCCCCACACATAATTTTTGTTGTATGGATCTGAAAATTGTACACAGAATACTACAGAATGTACTCTAACCAATAAATTTGATCTTACTGAGTTTGTATATTTTATGAAGAAGTTATGATGTTTTTACCCGAAACACATATTTTAGACTAGTTTCAGGACTAGCCACGAACCCTATTTTCCACGGAGTGTAACTCCAAAAATACAACGACCCAAAAGTTGAAATTTTTATGACATCTACTTGGATATGTTTCCTCAACGACATATCAATGTCACCATTTGAATCATTCTATACAAAAATTTATTGGGGTGAGATGACCTATAAATAACATACCTTAGAAAGCATCATCAAAAGAATTTATCCTCCCTTGAATTTCGGCCTTCTTTACTTCACCTTCCCTTTGAAATTCGGCTTAGATATCCTTTGGTTACCTTAGTCACTTGTAGATATTCAATATTCTCAAGTGTGATTCAAATGAGAGAACCTTGCCTCTTATTTATACTTTTATGTAGCTTCCTCAAGGGTTTACCTTCTAACCATATTAAACCACTTTCCTTATTTTAGGGCTAACCCACTTCTAACCACTTGTCCACTTAGTAATTTATCCATTAACTTTATTCTTTAAATAATTTATTTTGTATCCACTTTGACTTATAGTACACTCATCACTTAAATTGATTATTTACCTTCTAAAATCTCTTAAACCACTTTCCTTATTTTAAGGCTAACCCACTTATAACCACATGTCCACTTAACTTAACCACTTTCCATAATTAGTAAGTTCTCCATTAACTTTATTATTTAAATAATTTCTTCTGCATCCTCTTTGACTTATAGTACACTCACCACTTCACTTTATTATTTAAATAATTTCTTCTTTGTAAACACTTTGACCTTTTGGGGCTTCTAGATGACTCATGAGGGTTCTCCAACTTCACATGGCCATAACTCTAGAACCGTGAGGAGTTATGTGATGTTACACATACCACCAGAAATGGCATGACATGTACTATCCATCCATAATACTCTTACCTTCAAATATATTAAAACTCATACCATTATACATCAAAAAAACTTGGGTCCATTACCCAAACCTTTGTGCTGCTGGAATTCACTACCAGACTTTCTTCAAGGGTTGAAATCAATGACAACCAACCCAAATAATCAACATAGTCCACATCAGTAAGACCACGTCAGTAAGGACATGTGGCACATTAATATGGTGACAAGTGTCAAGGTCAATTGGCATTTTAGATATACGTAAGTCATAAATCTAAGTGACACATGGAAACCACTCGGTCAGTGCCACATCAGCAGTGACGTCAACAAGTTACGTCACTCTGGGAGTATGTCCTTCATGGAAAACCAGTTTCTACCACCAACAAATACCCAGAGCATAGAAGGTCGAAGTCATTCTCAACCATTGATCAAGCACGAGTAAAGGACAAGGACAAGATCCATTCACAACCGACAATCCGAGATACATATCAACGAGAATAAGATATTTTAGAAGTCAACCAAAGCAGTTTGGAAAACCACCCTTCCAAGTTCCGAAATGATGTGGGTATGACACGTGGATAGGTGGTTTATGGTTCATAGGTTGGAAGAAGATTTATTGCTCACACTAGTTTAACTCTGAAATGATCTTGGCCATCCATCTCAACGTTTGATTAATTCATGGACATCGATTTGTTTAAAACTTTTGGACAAGCCAGGATAGTCCATATAATGGAAGATCAAATATCGACCATCCAATCTGCTTCAGTGAAATGTACTCCAGTAGGATTGAATGATTGCAAAGGATGGAAGTCCCGAAGTATGAATTTCCGAAGTAAATGACAATCATCCATCTCAACGTACAATTAAACCTGACTGTTGATCTTGATAAATGAGTAAGAACTCATTTGAATTAGCGTATAGTCACCACTTTTGGTCGCATGGAACAAAGTTCTTGAAGTGTTTCTGTGAAAAATTTAAACACAGAGTAAGAATTTTATCTCATTTAAGAGGGAACGTTGAACCAGATAGGATCTATATTTTTCCTTGATTGATATTAAGTGATCACATACATCCAATGAATTGGAGAGCTAATCGAACAACTCAAATATGATATGTTAGAGAACTAGGGACACAACAAAAGCATGGGAATGAGATAAGGAGTTGATCCATACCTGTGATCAAATTTTGAGGATGAATCAAGATTAATTAAACTAAGAAACTTACATGATAAATTAATAAAGGAAGAAATTAATTTATGTTAATGAAAAGGTACAATGATTCATTGTCAAAATACCAAATGATTCAAATTCACACCAATTAGAAGACTATATATAAACAATAAATAATGGTGTGAAGAAAGTGTCTCTGTAGTCCAAATCAGAAGATCAAAACATAAGCAGAGTCCAAGAAAAGGAATTGATGATACTAATTCTATGAGGGTGGAAGGGAGGATCAAGGAAGGATTTATATCCTTTACTAAATAAGGGAGTTGGTGCTTCCTAGGGTTGGTTCCCTAAATACAAGGGAGTTGGTGCTTCCTAGGCTTAGTGCCCTAAAGATAAGGGAGTTGGTGCTTCCAAGGGTTGGTTCCCTAAAAACAAGGGAGTTGGTGCCTCCTAGGGTTGGTGCCTCAAAGGGGAATTGTGTCTTCTAGAGTTGGTGCTCTAAAAAGGATTGGTTTCCTTCACTATTGTTTATAAAACCTTGTAATTCATGTTAATTATATTTATATAATTGATTTTAGTACAAGTTCGTTGTTGATCTATTGTGTCATTTCATAAAATAACAAATTAATTACTAATTGTTTAAAAAGGGTAATACTGATTCACCCCCCTTCTCAGTATTTCCAACAAAATGTTCAGTCAAGATGGGATCTTTGTCAATTAAAATAATATTTGGGCTTCCATGTAGATTTTGAACTATCTCCATGAATGTAGTGGCAACTGTACTGGATTTGAAAGGATCAGAGAGTGCACAAAAGTGTGCATACTTTATCATTCTATCAACAATCACCATCATGACACTCTTTCCTTCAGACTTTGGTAACCCTGTGATGAAATCCATGGAAACCTCCTCCCAATGCTGACTTGGGATGGATAATGGTTGTAAAATACTCGGGTTCTTAATTGTTTCCACCTTATTTTGTTGGCAAACCAAACATTCCGCCACAAACCTTTGAACATCAGTCTTAAGACCATCCCAAAAAAATTCCTTCTTGAACCTATGGTAGGTTTTCCAAAATCCCGAGTGCCCTCCTACTGGAGAGGTGTTCAGTTCCAATAGTACCTTTTATTTGAGTTTGGAGTTATTACATAAATATAAGTGATCTTTGTACCATAGTGAATCATTTTTCCATGTAAACATAACTGATGAACTGGAATCTTGTTGCAACCTTTGAATGAGAGTCCACACATTTTCCTCATTCTTCCATTCATCTCTCGCTTCTATTATCTAATCGGGTTGGATGATCGAGATAACACAGAGAAAGGGCTCAACATCTTCATCCTTTCTTGAGAGTGCATCTTCCACAACATTTTGCTTCCCTTTTTTATAGATGATTCCAAAATCATAACCCAACATCTTGGTCACCCATTTTTGTTGTTCTTCTGAAGATAGTATTCATTCCAAGAAGTATTTAAAATTATCATGATTTGTTTTTATATTGAAGTGGATACCTATTAGGTAAGGCCGTAATTTCTTCAATGCATGTAGTATTTCCATCATTTACTTGTCATAAATGTGTTTGTGGAATTCCTTTCCCTTAAGTGGACGACTTTCAAAAAATCGGGGCCTTCCTTCTTGCATTAGAACAACACCAATTCCATTTCCCGAGGAATCACATTTCACAATAAAGGTTTTTTTAGAGTCTGGTGTGGTCAAGACAGAAGCTTTGCACATCACCTCTTTAAGTTTTTTAAAATCTTTAGTTTCCTATGGATTCCATGAAATTGCATCCTTCTTAGTTAATGACATTAAAGGTGCTTCTATTATTCCATAGTTCCAAACAAACTTGCGGTATTAACCTGTCAAACCTAAAAATCCTTTAAGATTCTTCAATTTTTTGGGAATCGGTCAGTCCATCATGGCCTTAATCTTGTTAGAGTCTTCCTTGACACCTTCATGAGATACAATATGAACCAAATACTCTACCTCATTCACCCCAAATAAACATTTGTATGGTTTGGCATATAATTGTTTCTCCTTTAGTAGTTTTATCACCTTGTCAACATGACGCACATGATCCTCCCAAGACTTGCTATAGATTAGTATATCATCTAAAAATACTAACACAAAATTTTGAAGGAAGGGCTTGAAAATGGAATTCATCAACCCTTGGAATGTGGAAGGTGCATTTGTAAGGCCAAAAGGCATGACCAAAAATCCATAATGGCCTTCATGAGTTCGGAATGTTGTTTTTGGGATATCTACTTCCTTCATTCTAATCCGATGATACCTAAACTGAGATCCAACTTTTTGAAATAGATTTCTCCATGTAGTTAATATAAAAATTCATAAATGACGGGAATGGGATTCTTATCTTTAATAACGATCTTGTTGAGCTCTTTATAATATGGACACATATGCCATGATCCCTCTTTCTTGAGTACCATTACCACCGATGTAGAGTAAGAAATTTGGCTAGGTCTAATAATTCCATCCTCTAACATTTCTTCAACCATATGCTCAATTTCACTCTTCTGGGAATAAGGGTATATGTAAGGCCCGATGTTAGGAGGAACACTCCTAGGAATTAGGTGAATATCATGATCATGATTTCGAGTGGGTGGAAGACATTTGGGAATATATTCAAATACTTTGAAATGTTTATCAATGATCCCTTGGAGATCTAGAGGAATAGTTGGCTTATATGTTTGAACATCTAGTGAGCATAGTTGTACAATTACACCTTGATGCCCCCTTTTCAATAATTATGTCATACCATTAGAGCTTATCACCTTACTGGGTTTCCCTATGATACCCCTTAACTCAATTTATTTTCTTTCCAATGAACATTTCATGAAAATTTATTGAAAATTAAAAGCGATTGTTCCCAATGCTTGTAACCATTGGACTCCTAGTACGACATCAGCACCACCCATGGGTATAAAAATCATTGGACTATTCAATAGATATTCCCCCATAGTAAGATTGATCTTATTGCATTTTCCTGAGAAATTGATAGTTCCTCCATCTGCAATCATTACTTGAAACTATGGCGCTGGATATATAAATAAATTGAGAGCTTTGGCTAATTTATAGTGAAAGAAATTATGAGTACTACCATAATCAATTAGGACTATTGCCTTTTTATTTTTGATATATCCTTTGATCTTGAGGGTTTGAGGAGTTTTGATTCCAGCCAATGCATTACATGATATCGTGGGAGTCAACTCTTTAGAAGAAATGTCTTCTATGTTTTCATCTTGAGATGGTTCTTGTTATTGTTCTTCTTCCTCTTCACAATCTATGTAGAATAATTTATTCTCACCACACTTATGTCCCTTACTGTACTTGCTCTCACAATTAAAGCATAAACCTTTTTCTTTTCTTTCCTCCAATTGTTGAGGTGTCAACCTTGTAGGTTGAGGTGTTTTAGAATGAGGAACATTATTCTCTCGATAGATGTTAGGAGTGTTCCTTCTAGTATCCATAGCCATATTTTTCCTTTCAACATTTCTCGCCACCCTGAATGCATTCTCCAATGATTTGGGTTCCCAAAGGCGAACCTCATGTTGAATGTTATCCTTTAAAGTTCCTATGAATTCATCAATTATATGCTCATCTGGAATATTCGTTACCTTTATATTCAATCTTTGGAAGTTCTTAATGTGCTCCACAAATGAAACCATTTGCTTGAGATTTATCAATAGGCTAAATAAGGTATTTCTCCTTGTATCCTCATAATGTGTTATCATTTCTTCCATGAAAATTATCCAAGTGACAAGTGATTTGCGAGCACAAAGCCATCGATACCACACAAATTGATTGTGTTCTAAATATAAAGAAGCAATTCATACCTTTTGTGTATGTGGCACATCATGTATATCAAAGAACTGCTCCATCTGAAGTATCAATGTGATTGGATCCTTGCCATCAAAATTCTTCATATTAATTTTAGGAAAGTGGTTGGTCTTCAACCCAAAGTTGAAGTTTATCCAGTCTTGATTCATATTCCTTGTGTCCTCATCATGGATTTCATGGGATACATTTTCACTTTTAAGTGGCCTCTCTATTAGGAAAGTTTTCAATCATTCCATGATCTCCCTTTTTAAACCATCCATCTTAGTATCCATTATTGCCTCCAACTTAGCTTCAGTTGAATCCATCATCCCTTAGAGTTCATGTTTTGTTATTGTCTTCTTTTGTAAATCATTTATGTCCCTGTGCATTTCTTCACCTTTATCAAGTGTCCAAGTAGGACTGTCTGGAGGATTATTTTGTGTAGAAGTTCCCTTTTTTGGTTGGCATGTTGGGTAAGTATCACTTTTAAACCTTGATTTCGAGGTGGTTCTGCTAGATGATATTTATTCTACTGTATATCCAAAATTTCATCCCTTTTGGGTCTAAACATTTCTTTTTGTGGTTCTCTGATATGTCTTCTCTACAATTCCATAGGTCTGATCAAAATTGGATGTGCCAGGTGGAAGTTATGGTAACTTCCCCACATCTTGCTTATTTTTTGTCCCTTCCATGAGAGTGTACTTGTAAAGCATGCCAAGAACACAATATATTATATTTGATTATGAAACTTGTACCAAAAATACTACAGACTCTCCACTGTCCAATGCAACTAGCATCACTTAATTTGGATACTCACTGAAGAATATATCATTGTTTTACCCAGAAGACCTGTTTCAAACTAGTTAATATGACTAGTCAGATACCCTATCTTACACAGGGTGTATCTACAAAATTAGGATAACCCTGAAGCTGAAATGTTTATCACAACTACCTTGATAATTTATATGAATATCCTCTTGGTTTTAGGGTATGAAACATTACAGTAACAATTTTATAGAAAAAAATATGTGATGACTAAATTCATGATGATTCCATAACCCTATTTTACATAGGAAATATCTATGAAATTATAAGACCTCAGGAGTGGAAATTTGATCCCCATGTACCTTTATTCGTCTACTAAATATATTCCAAGGGGTTCCTTCTGAAACATCGTAGAAAAAACGTTATAGTGAAAATTCTAAGGTGTCTCAGATGCAGCAGGAAAACCCCAAGACCTTGAGCTCTGATACCAAATGTTAAGAACCAAATATCAAAATAGAATAAAAAAACCTCAGAATAAGTACTCAACGCCTTGAAAAAGAGAGAATTTCATATAATAATCCTCTTCGAGGGGGAAACCTCCTTATACACCACATAAATTTCCAAATACAAGATGATTCCAAATGAAAAGGTCTCCTTGGTATATATAGGAGACTAGGGGGTATAGTTACAAATAATGGACTCAATCCGACATAAATAAAATAACATTACTAATCTAATATGCCCCAATTAAGGGGTAATGTGATACTATTTAGGGCTTAACAAGTTTAATCTCCCTGAACTCTTTTACATGGTTGGTCTGCTGCATGGATGTATTTTCATTAATTTGCATATGATTACATTTACATATCAATACAAAAGTATTGATCTTTTGCATACATGCTCACCAACCTCAAAATAAACAGTTTGTGCACTTAAAACCAATGCACGTGGAACTTCTAGGTTGTGCACACTCTTTCGTTAGTGCGCCAACCTCGTTCCCTTTCACATGTGCATGTTACATCATGAATTATATAAAAAAGGCTTCTCTTCCCTTCAAAATCCTGCGCAGTAAACCAATGCGCGTTGATTCTAGGGTTGCCTGCCTATTCCTTCAGTGAGCCATCCCTTCTCTTAACACTTGCACGTGTCACATTCATTAAGATGTTTTAATTTCAATGTTCCATTCTTGTGTACTTACACAGGTGTGCACCAAACATTCGGCTAAGCATTGTATCCTTTTACAATTGTGCACACTCCTTTGATGTGAGATCCTCATGCACTAACTTAATGCGTGCAAAACCAAATCAACAACTTGTTACTTCGACTCGCCAGATTATAAATAAAGTATAGTTACATTGATATTTACACTTGGGAATCGACCTATGGGTATTACAATATTGAACCATCTTTTGATAGTTTATTGATGCAAAACAAATTTCTTCTTTTCTTTCTCTATCTCTTCTTCTAGTTGAAGTAGAGTATCAATTTTTTTGGATAACTAGGAAATTATTCCCTTGTGAGTTCCGGGACAATTGAGGAGAAGGAAAGAAGATATTTGGGGGGAGAATAACTTATTTACTGTACACAAGGATGTAAGGGGATGTCCCTAGAGAGGCGTTAAGAGTCACTTTATCTACCAAGAGGGAATTTGGTAAAGCATTGTGCCAGTTCCTCTGATGGTCAACTATGGTTCATTTTAGAATACAGATCAAGTTTTATTGGTGGAATCGGCTACACCATTTACTTGGGGGTAATAGTTAGTTTCATATATCAAGATGATCCATTTTTATAAAACAAAATCAATCAAATTTGATAAAGAAAAATATGTAGCATTATAAAAAAGAGAGTAGTTGGCACTCCAAACCTAGTAATCAAATGCTTCTCTAGAAAATTGATTGTGACCTCTTCATTTACCTTTGTCAATGGTACAACCTCAATCCATAATGTGAAATAATTAGTAATTTTCAATATATATTGGTTTTGTCTAAAAGAATGAGGATTAATCTCTCCAATTATTTCTAGTCCTCATTGCTCAAATGACTCTTCAATAGTGATAGGTTGCAAAGGGCATGCATGTTTCTTCTCACGACTAACACACTTTTGGCAAGTTTTACATCTTCGATCATAAGCATGTGCATCCTTGAAAACTATAGGCTAATAATAACCAGCTCGTGGGATTTTATGTGTGGTGGTTTCACCAAAAAAATGTCCTCCTATTGGTCCATCACGTAAGTATGAGAGAACTTTATCAACATCTTGTTTTCGAAGTAATTGGACGAATACACCATCATAATTATTTTTGAATAAAATGTCATTGATGAGGTAGCATTGAGAAGATTTGAACCTCAAGGATATCTTATGTTTGGAGCTTAAGTTAGAAGGATAAGTCCAGTGATGTGAGCATTTTTTAAGATCATTATACCAAGAATCATTTCGTGTAGTGACATAAATAACTTCCTATGTTTAAAATGACAACTTGTTCTCCCATCCTTCTTCGTGCAAATAAATCGAGTCCATTGCTTCAACTGATAACTTACAAAGAACCTTCCCTGTGACAATGGTGGTAGGTTTGAACTTGAGATCATATTCCTAGATGGAATTCATCCAATTCCTTATGTTCTATCCAAGTTCCTTTTGAACAAATAGTTACCTAGTTGTTGGGCGAGGCACGATCACCATGGTGTATTTCTTGAGTATATAGGGCCTGAATTGTTTCATTTCCTTATAGACAAAAAATATTATTTATCAATTGTTGGGTAGTTCAAATCAACCCTCTATAGACCAACTCTCATAAAATAAATTGGGCATTCATTATGTTGGAAGATTGGTTGTTGTCATTGATGTCAACCCTAGTCATGGGTTTTGGACTGCAAGATTGATGAAGGTATTTGGACATGAAGGAAAATGAACATATAGATACAACACCCATGGATGGATAGTATACATCATGTTATTTCCGATGGTGTGTGGCAGATCACATGGATCCTCATGGTTGAGGAGAAATGAATTTTTGAAGATGACAAAGTGAATTGAAGAAGGAAGTACATGTAGGCCCTGAAGATAATTAAAGAAAAGAATTA
>JZKD02S1096791.1:420125-450300 GCA_000966675.3 Picea glauca
TTATTTCTCATATATTGTGCATGGTGTATTGTGGTGTATTGGTGTAACTCTTATACTATTGTTCATTTATCATTGGATATAGTTGAATGGTTTAAGTATAAGTTGAAAAAGTTTTAAATTATACTTGATACTGATTCACCCCCCTCTCAGTATCAACACATTCCCTTTCTCATATTTTTGGGTGAGCATTGGTGCAAGGGAATGGTCGAAATAAAATGTGTATAATGAGAAGTCCTTTATAAAATATTGGCTTTGGAGTGCAAGGGATATTGTAATGTAAGCCTTTAATTTGTCAAATGATTCATTCTACATATATGTCCATTTGAATTGAGAATCTTTCTTTAACATTTGCTGAAGGGGATTGGATATTTTTACAAAATAAACCATGAACCTTCTCAAAAAGTTTATTTTTTCAAAGAAAGATTGCATAGACTTATTATTATTGGGCCTAGAAATATATATGATGGATTTTGTTCTTTTAGGATCTATATAAACCCCATATTTTGAAATGACATGCCTAAGTATATTACTTTATAAAATAGTGAATATGATCTTCTTTGGGTTCAAAGATATACCATACTTTCTACATATTTTGAAGATCTATTTAAGGTGTTGAGGATGATCTAACATCTTCTTTGAATAGAATATTACATCATTAAGAAAAACCACAATGATTCAACGAATTATACCTTTAAATTATATATCCATAGCATGTTGAAAGTTTTCCCCACATTTATTAGTCCAAAAGGCATTTAGGGGTAAGAAAAGGTTCCCCATTTCATGCAAAATGTGTTTTTTAATTGATCATATTCAACTACAAGAATATAATTGGATCATGAAAAACCCATTTAATAAATAACACATTTTTTATCCTTAAATGAGATGAAGTATCTATCCCATTGGAGGAACAAGGTAGTTATCCTTGTCAAATTCCTAATTTAAGTTCAAGAAATCTACACAGGGTCTATTTTCCTTTGATTGTTTCCTTACAAACACCAAATTGGAAACGCACATTGAATGACATACTTTGAATGTAATCCTAGCATCCAGGATCTTTTTCAATTCTTTTTGTATGTGTATATCTAGTGTAGTAGTTACCTTATGTATATTTTGTTGAAATGGATTCACACCTTCCTTGATAGGTATGAAATGTTGAATGATCTTCATGTCATAGGAGTTGAGGTATTCGTATGTCCAGAAAAAAATATCTCTATACTTTGTGAATAACTAGATAAAGGTGTGTTTTTTTATGATTCTATGCATCACGTTCCTAAGTTGATAAAATTGGGACTCTTGCGAGTTCCTAGATTAATCGACATGTGTATCATAGTAGAGTTGTTTATTTTCGCATTGAAAAATGATTTGAATTTTGACTGTAAATCAACAAATTCTCTAAAGTCAACACACCTTTTGGAAATAGATTTCCTCTAAATATATTTGTTTCATTTATTCACTTTTGGATGGCCTTCTCATGTCTTCATAATTAATCACATCTTTAAGGGTGCCAACATTGGTGAGAAAGTTTGTAATCCATGAGTCATGATTGAACACTCTCCAGTTCGTAATGTTGTCAGGTACATATGCCATAGAAAGAATTCAATAGTAAATACATTATTCAATGGAGTAAATGTTGATGTTACATTATCTAGAGTGTCTTCAACAACATTATGTGTGTGAGGAATGAAAGTAATATTAAATGTGTCAAAAGTATTAATCAACTTCCATACCTCTTGTTGGAAACCTTTGATATGTTGGGATATATAGTGTATAGAACCATTTACCTATCTAACAATGATTTCTGAATCACCAAAAAAATTAAACACTTTACCTTGAGGTCTATGGATTTCTTCAATCCCTGGACCAACGCTTCATATTCCACTATGTTATTAGTGCATTTGAATTCTAAACAACGTGATATATAAGTTTTCTACTTTAGCGGATCTATCAAAATACATCCCGTGCCATCTCAATCTTGTGGCCTAGATCCATCAAAGTATCGATTCTAGATGTTAGTATCTAAATACATGTTAGTTGAACTATTGCTAGCTATATCTACTATAGTACAATTACCATTTTCATCAGTCCTAGTGTAGTGAAGGAGTTAAGTATGTCAATCTAGTTGTAGGGGTGATTGGTGATTTGCATAACACCCATAATTAGTTTCTAAAAACAATTACCCAACACTAAATGAGAAAATATATTAGGTCCATTTCGACCTTCCATCTCTATAATGATATTCTTCATATGGGTTTTACTTTCCACTTTTATTTTATTTTTCCTCCCCTTGTAAGGAAACCATAGATGAGACCAATCAGTTGCAAAGTAACCTTGCATCTTTTGAGACTAGTCTCCGCTCAACAGTAAACCATATGATTTTGGAATGTCTACAACCACAATGTCAATTACTTGAAAAAGTCTAGGATCCGATGCTAATCTGATCATGACATCCTTCATCTCTTATATAACCTCTACATTAGATTGATCTAGATGAATAATTCTAGTTCTGCATTTAGTAGGTACATTGTTAATCTTTTGGAAGACATAATAAGGCATTACATTAGAATATGCACATGAATCTACCAAAACATTATGCACATTATAATTATAAATCTTAAATTTAGGAGAAAAGGAGGAGTCTATGACCTGGCATGATTTCTTATACTAGCTACATTAATGGTGGCTTTCATTGCAACTTTATCTTACTACTTGTTCTTAGTGGTTTTAGGCTTACTATAAACAATAGAAGTGGTTTTTCATTGTTGAATGGAAATATATTTGAATGTGTTCATAATTAAATATCTTTGTTGTGGAAAACTACAAATGTCATACATGGAAACATTTTCTTTAGTATTTTTCATATCTTCTATGACACTATACTCCATTGGCTACATGGTTGAAGTATTTCCTCATTTTTTTCTTACTTAAGAGGTGTTAGGTGTTTACCTGGATTGAGAGGGAGAAGTATTATTATGTGTTTTAGTAGGGGGTATGGATTTGGTAGGGAGATTAGTGTTAGAAACAACTCCTTTGCTTCTTAGATGAATATATTTTGGGAGTAGTCTAGGTGGCCTATGTATCTCCTAAAGATATTTCCCCTACTGTTTCACTATCACAATTTGTCACCCAATCCTAGAGAAAAATGAAAGACTCTTCACTTGTGTCTCCTTCTATGTTCTCTTCAATATCAACCTCTTGGGTTGTATTTTCAGACACATATTGTTGGTCAAGTAATTGATTGATGACTAGATTCACATAATTGATCAATTGAGGACATGTCTTTTTTGAATGATTGGTATGATGATAAGAGAATAAATGATCCATCCCAAATTCATCCAAGTTCAAGTTCATATTATAATATTTTGGAGGTTAGATTGGATATTATTTTTCTCCTAGAAGGATATAAATGGTTTGTGATGTGAAGACCCTTCTCCAGAGTTCGTTTTCAGATCTGCAACCTGATTGGACAGTTTCTTAACCATTTTAAGGACACCCTCTAAGTTCGTAGGTTCCTTCTCTGTAGGTTTCGTCAATGTCAACGATTTATTCCTAGAAGCTTTGGTATCACCCCCCCTAGGTTTCCATCTAGAGAGAGCATCTATTTTATTGTTTTTCACCTCTTCAAAATTTTATGCAAGTGTAGTTTTGAAAACTCTCTTAACAAACATAGAAATGGAGGCATGTAATGTAGAGGTGTAGTATTCCACAACTAGTGCTTCAACAATATGAGCATCAAAAAATAATTTATTGAGGATGGTTGTAAAACATTGGTTGAAACATTTAATTTTTTCTTTATTTTCCATCTTAATAGAAATCAATTTCGTTAGGAGGGTGGCATGGGTTTTCTCTTCCGCAAACTTATTGAGGAAATCTCTTTCAAAAGCCTCCCAACTCCTAATGGAACCAACTGGTAGACTCCAATATTAAGTAGATTCTTTATTTTAAAATGTGTAAGGGAATAGTCTACATACTACATCCTCATGCTCAACATTCATAAGCCTTAAAAAAGGATATTTTTTTTTATATGGTCTTTAGGGATGCATGACTTATCAAGGTAAAACCGAGGTAGATGTATTTCATGACACATTGGTAAGTCATGTAGAGGTCCTATCAAATTCAAATCTCCTTGTGACATCCATGTAGGAAGACGATCTTGATTTCTATCCATCGGGCCAAAGATTACACCATTATTTTCATTTATTTTGGAGTTCGACGATGAAGAGTGAGGTGAATCAAGAAGTGTTAGAAGCATTTGTTTTAAAGTCTAAGGAATATCCCGTAGAGCGAGTTCTACTAAATATTCAACATAATCAATAAGAACCATTGTGGGTGTTTCATGTTCTCAGCAGGGATGTCGCTTAGGTAGAAAAGGTGCTACAAGTGGATCTCCAGTTTGTTTCACTAAGGCTTGGGTGATACACCGTACAACATTTACTTTAGTTTTGGTAAAAATGAATAAATTAGGATTCTCATACACAAGGTTCTCAAGGGTAGGAGGAGTGTCTTTGTAAGGGACTTTTATCTTAGGATTGTCACTTGTGTTAGGATAAATATGAGGTTATGGCTCATGGGTTGTATGGTCATAGGTTTGTCCATGTGAAGACTGGGTATTTCTATGATCCATACAACTTAGTGAGACCTCCTTCTAGTGCCAAAATATGTTGACATAGAATAAATTCCTTTCAATAGACATGGGTACTCCTCGATATGAAGTCCCAATTAGACCTCAGACCATTTGGTATGAGAGACTCATCTAGATTTTGTCACAACTACCATTACTAGAAATGGGTGGGTATGGGGTGGTTGAAATGCAAGATGTAGTGTGCAACATGAACTAATATAAATAATAAAATCAAAACTATCTAAAACATCATAGCTAGGAGAAAACTAAATGAATAAATATAATATAAATTATAGAATTCTTGCTTGCACATCCACAATAGTTAGCTATTAAAGAAAAGTAGAAAGGATATAAATAATGAACAAAATGAGTGAAGAGATTCATCTAAATCAACAAGAAGTTCATTAATCATCTACTTATCATCTTAAAATAACAATATCATAAAAGTGACTAAATGCAAAGCTACAATACTCATAGAAGAATAGTCTATCAAATGAATAGTATAACCTTACAACAACAAAGATGGCATTACAAAACCTAGAAGTAGTTCACAACAATCATATCACATAACATTGAATCACTTCTCTTACAAAATGGTACCAAGGTATTCTTCTCATTAAGGTTTTTGGAAGCATTTCTTAAAGTTAAAAAAAGAAAGATACCTTTCAAAATGGTTCCCTTGTGCATATATAACCAATGAGTTGCAACTGCTTCTTGGGAATTCTTGGGATTTCTTGATTTCTCATTAGAATTTACATCTCTCTGGCTTCCCTAATTTGTCTTTTCATTCTTTATGAATTGTACATTATAACTTAAAGAGATATATTACACACATCCCTTAGACTTGTATTTGAAATATGTGTTCCACACTTCATGATAAGAGGTAACTCTAATTACACTTCTAAACAGTAGGTCTTCTAATGTGACTTCATATGTGGTTACTTCCCAGGATAGAGTGTCCATGTGACCAAAAGGAACTAAGTAAATTACAATCTTTAAAGGGTATTGGAATGTGTTCCTTTAACATAGTTTTGGTCATTCAATGAGCCATTCCCATAGATAGTATTCTCGAATGCAGATTTTCTTCTTGTTCTACAATGAATTATTTTGTTGGCCTTGGTTGACCCAAATCTCCAATTTCAAGCAAATTTCATCTTTTAGTCAATTTCTTCACAACAACATGGAGGAATTTGCAAAGGCCTGTTGAATTTAATATAACTTTCTCAAGTTCTTCCCCCTTTTTCATTCAGTTGGTGAGTGCTTCATAATTCAACTTGTTTTAATTTTTAGTCATCTTGGGGAGTTCTTGAGGTGCATCTAGATGTTATTTTGGCCATTTTTTCAAATTGTACATACCTACATGGATTCCCTATAGCTCTATATTTTTTATCTTGAATTTTTCTTCCCTTGCTAACAGTCGCGTAGACAAATCCTGGAATTCCTTTAGGTTGGTGTATAATTGTATTATAGTGGCCCTTAGTTCTTCTTATGCTTATGTGGTTGTTTCTTTGAATTCAAATATATCAAATCTATCTCCTTTATAGTATCTCATATCTTCTTATAGGACTTATACCTTGGCTTTATATTCTTCCATCTCTTTGACAATATCTTTGATATTTTACTCAGAGGGTTGAGTGAATGCCACTCCCGTCGAGGCTAGAGATATTGGATTTTCCCCAATGTTTTCAACTACTAGTATCTCTGTGGACACTTTGAGCATTGGGGAACCTATGATGGGAATTTTATTTAGATATTGTTTGACAATTTTATTTGTGGCCTTATTGAAGACTAATGAGCTAAGGCTAGCTACTATGTCAACCTTGGAAGGGGTAAACGTTCCTAATCCCATATCTCTAAGAGAAATGTGGCCTCTAGTTAATGTAGTAATAGAGGTGTAATCAAATGGACCAATGTCCACAAGGTCTGTATCTTGAGCCTCTTCATGGGATGTCTTGTATTTTTCTTCCTTCCTTTTCCTTTCTTCTACATCTCATTTTAGTTTATCATCATATTCTTTTCAAAGTCTCATTTTTTCATGTTCTTGTTCTTTTATTTTCCTCTCTACTTCTACTACTACTTCTAGTTGAGGCCCTATTTCTTAGACTTCCTTTCTCCACTGTTGCTTCGGCTACTTTTTCTTTCTCAATTTTCTCTTTCTCAGTTGATTGTTTCTTTGGCCTTGAGCTACCTCTAATCCTATAAATTATTTCATGATAATTATTGGCCCTTCTATATATTTTTGCATCCCTCCATGCTTAATTTCATAGATCCATTTATACTTTTAGATCTGACAATGTTTGCTGAAAACTTTCAAGGGATCATGTCTTTGGAATGTTTCCTCCCCAAAATGGAATGTTTTTAGAATGTTTTCTACAACTTGTGCCTCCTTCCCATCCTAGAAAATGTAGGATCCCATGTAGAAAGGAATTGGTGGTCATGGAAGTTTCTTGTCCCTGGTTAGGACTACTCTAACTCCCTACATGAGAGTATGGTATGATACTTCTTGCAGGACCAAGTCGTTAGGGACAAACTTTGGGAATACGTGAAGAGGTTTGGTTGATTTGTAGACCCTGATGTATGTCCCATGCTATGGTACATACCAATCTCCAATTTTGTCAATAGATTGCATTTCCTTTTTTGACATACATGGTATTGGGGCATAGAACAATAATTGGAAAAAGGGAATTAAAAAGTGTTAAAATATCTTGTGATAATGAGCGTGATATCTATGATTTGATCATTCTTGGTAGAATATATGAATAAGGGAATTTGTCAACTTCCATTTATAGTCCATACCTAGATAGCCATGTACTATGCAGACGATATCCAATAAGTAGGATGACATGTGAAATCAGGGAGGTATCCCTGGAACTCTGTGTTTTGTTGCCAATATGGTCTCATATAGGGTGGAAAAGAGAACCCAGTTGAATATGTGACCAGATATTATGATTGTATGTAATAAAGGGACCCATGATTGTTTGAATCTTGAATCATATGCTTCCCCATAAATTATGCACATAAAGACTACAACAAATCTATAATGGATCTTCAACATTTTGGTGGGATAATCCTAGAATTTTATTGTCTTGAATTTTATCCTTGGGACCCACATATTTTTCATCGTTTCTCTAAAGTCTTGAGGACATTGTAGAATCCAACTGTAAGTTCAATATCTGTAGTGGGAATATTATAGGATGTGTGTTGAAATGAATCCTAGAAAGATGATATATATTTTCCTTGAGTATCTTTGATTAACCTATTGTCGACATATATTTGGTGTATGATCCATGAGATGGATTCTGTGCATGGTAATATAATCTATCATGCAACTATATTTTCCAATCGTAACCATTTTATCATTTGGTAGACTCCCAGGTCTTGGTCTTCATCTGGTAAATTAGGATAGGATTCCTATTGAAACATTTGGTAAATTTCTCCCTATTGATACGCCACACTAGCATCCACATTGCAAATGGTGCCATTGTAAATGGGATCTAGGGTACTAGCTCTTGCTTCCTCCTCTTCTCTATTTGAGCCAACCTCAATGATCATTTATTTTGTTGCTTCTTCTCATGTGGGTTTCCATATTTGTATCCTACAACTCACCCATATCAAAAACATATGGTATTAGCATGGTTAGTTTTCTCAAAGAACACAAGTTCTTATATAGAGAAATATTATCTGGGAAGGAGATATTATCTATTAGTAATGGCCATTTCTAGGTTAGATTTTTTTGATGGAACCCTGATAGATGGTTAGGAAGTTTCCCTAAAAACTTTAGCTGATAATTGATGTGCGATAGTATTTCTCTACAACTATTTTTTCTTGAAAAAATTTAGATGTGAAGAGGTTTCCTTTGAATTCCAAGAAAAAATTAAAGTAATAAATTAAACATTCCCCCCTAGTCCTTGTTTTTTGGCCATGCAGTATAATTCCAATTGCTCTCACAATGTAATTTTTATTTTATTTCCTTACGGACCTTCGCATTAGTGTGTGAAATGTTGATGGGTTTTTCATCATGCATGAAAGTAAGCAGAACTAGAAGGGAAAAACTACAAGGATGAGCTTCTACTTACCTCAAAGTAAAAACAAAACATAGATCATAAAGGTTAGAAGAAAATATTTATCATGGCTCCTTTACTTTTGAGGTTAATGAATCTGGTGACTAAGTCTAAAAAAACCCTAACTAACCGACCCAAAAAAGGTGTACACATATCCTAAAATTAGTGTTGAATGTAGACTATTTGTTCGTCCTAAATATTTTGATGTTTGTTTTTGTAACCATTCAATAATTGCACGAACATCTTGTTTACTACCTCGGTTTGTCCATTGGTCTGAGGATGAAAGGAAATTGATTACTTCAACTTGGTGTCCATTCTCTCCCAATGAGTTTTCCAAAATATTCCCAAGAACCTATTATCACAATCAGAATTGATGGAGGTTGGAAATCCAAAGTGTTCCCACACATGGTTGAAAAATAGTTCATTTTCCTCTCATCCAAAGATTTTCTTCTTACAGGGAATGAGCACACACATTTTTTCAAAATGGTCCACCACAAAAAATTAGTCATGGCCTCTATGATTCATAGGAAAACCTCCGAAAAAATCCATGGAGATTCT
The DNA here is from genome assembly GCA_000966675.3 of Picea glauca. NCBI lineage: Eukaryota > Viridiplantae > Streptophyta > Pinopsida > Pinales > Pinaceae > Picea > Picea glauca. The sequence goes on from JZKD02S1096791.1 coordinate 429,363, forward strand.
CTCCCAAGTTCTACTTGGCATTGGAAATGGCATGTACAAGATAAGTTTTTGGTTGCTTGGATTGCTAGTGTTGCACATAACACAACCTCTAAAAAACAATTCCACATGCTCTTGCATCTTTGGCCAATAAACATACCGATGTAGATTCACCATTTTCTTTGTCACACCAAAATGTCTTGCAACTCTAGAAGTGTGTGCTTCTCTCATCAGCTAGACTCTTTTGTCTTGGGGTATCCATAGTTTTTCCAACTTGTACAACAACCCATATTGAAGGTGGTATTAATTTCCTTCCTTGAAAACAACAACCCCCTCCTTTAATTTCTTGTAGAAACCTCTAAAATATTCATCTCCCTCATAATATTCACTCAGAAGTTCGTGAGTGAAAGGATCAAGCTGCATTATCATTCCAATTCCTGCAATCTTCTTTAGTGGCAGTCGAGAGAGCATGTATGATAGTCTATTCATGACTTATTTCTTGTACTTAATAAACAAATGAATTGGCTACAAGAAACTCAACCACTTGTAATGTCTCACCTGTTGCATCTTTCTCTAAATCTATAGATATTGAAGGGGATGATGCTATTTGTGTGATAGTCTCTTTTCCCAAGAGGCAATGCTTCCACTTATTCACTGCTTGTATAATTGAAAAGAGCTCCTTATCATATGTGGGATAGTCAAACACTCCTCCATGAAACAATTATGAATGGTATCACACAGGCCTTCCTCCTTGCATTTGTATTGCACCTAATTTATATCCATTAGCATCAGTTTCTAGATCAAAAGGTCACTACAAATTCGGCATGGATAACACTAGAGCATTGTTGATTTTCTTCTTCAAGTATTCAAATACTCTTTCTTGTGTATTACCCCAATGAAATATTTTCCCCTTGGTAGTTATGGCATGCAATGTTGTTACTACTGTGGAGGATTTTACAATGAATTTCCTCAAATACTGATTTTCTCCCTGAGTTTCTCCCATGAAACTCCTGACCTCTGTCACATTGGTGGGAATAGACCATTAGGTGATGGATCAAATATTCTTTGGATCTACCCTCAACTCTCCTTCTTCCAATCATGTGCCCAAGATATATCAAAGAGGTCTTTCCAAACTCACATTTGTGTAAGTTAAAAATCAATTGACTCTTCCTCAAGATATCTAGTACATGTTGTTGGAATACTAAGAGGGGTGGGTGAATCAGTATTACCCTTTTTTTTCAACCATTAGCGGTTAATTTTATATTTTGTTAATTACCACAATAGATTAACAATTGAATTTTTTGTAAAATCAATTATATAAATATAGTTAATAAGAATTACAAGGCTTTATGAATAATAGTGAAGGATACCAATCCTTTTTAGAGCACCAACTCTAGGAGACACAAATCCCCTTCTTCAAGGCACCAACCCTAGGAAACACCAACTCCCTTATTGTTTTTATGGGACCAACCCTAGGAAGCACCAACTCCCTTGTTTTTAGAGCACCAACTCCCTTATCTTTAGGGCACCAACCCCAGGAAGCACCGAATCCTTTAAATTACACTTACTTAGTAAAGGATATGAATCCTTCTCTGCTCCTCCCTTCCACCCTCACGTCATAACAATCATCAGTTCTTCTTCTTGGACTTTTCTTCAGTTTTGATCTTCTAATATGGACTTCAAAGACACTTTTTTCTCACCATTCTTTCTCGTTTATATAATATTCCAACTAGTGTGAGACATGAAGCATTGTGTCCCTTTGTTTGGACCATCACACCTCTTCATTTTAAATTAAGAATAATCTCCATCATTATTCAAACATTATTGTGAAGGATTTTAATTTAGCGAGAGTTCTTTTCATAAATCAATCATAGGTATGGATCAATTCCTTTTAACTCGATTCCATGTCTCTCCAAATATTGCAGAAATTGAATTCTTCAGAGGCGCTTACTTCAAACCATTTACATGTGACCATATGTGTAAACCACATGATTATTAATTTAAGCGATGTTCCCAGTGCTACATGGCTTAATGTGTTCGTAACCCGTGACTGGGGGTTGGAACCTTGTCCTCCTGACTTCGGCCTTCAGGAGAATTCTCTCTTAGAATCATCCAATCTTAAAAAGTTTGACCTTCCCGAAGTGGTTACTACTCAAAAGGATTGATCCAATGGTTAGCATGATTCCCATAACCAAATAAATGGTCTATCTTTATCCTTACACTATCCTTCCGCTACTTAATCCAATGACTATGACTTAATCAAAGATTGAGATGGACGACCACTATTTACATTGGGACTTCAGGACTTCGAGGGTTCGGAGGTCCATGTAATTTCTTGTTCCAATTTCCACCAGAGTTGGTCAATGCTAAAGTGGTCAACATGGGAGTTCTTACATCATCTTTCCACTATGTTTTGATCTAACGATCATGCGAGAATCTGGAGGATCTTATATCAACGGTTAGTATTGACTTCGACCTTCAATGCTTTGGGTAGTTGTTGGTTTCACCCAAAGGAAAAACTCTCGGAGTGACGTAACTTGTTGACATCACTGCTAACTTGGCACTGGACGAGTGGATGCCACGTGTCACCTAGATTCATGACTTACATAACTTAAAGTGCCAACTGGACCTAAACAGTTTTCACCATCTGATTGTGCCATGTCTCCTTGCTGACATGGTCTTGCTGACATGGATCTCCTGATGTGGAACATGTCCTCCTCCTAGTTGTAGGTTCATATGAATCCTTTATCAAACAACTGTGATCATCTCTTAGATCATTGGTCCATATTTATTTCGGCCTTCGGGACTTCAGGCCTTTGCAATCGTTCAACCTTCCAGAGTGCATTTCGTCGAAGTAGATCGGATGGTCAACATTTTATCTTTCTTTATATGGATGAAATTGGCTTGTCTAGTGGTTCCAAACAAATTGATGGTCAGGACTTGATATGTAGTTGAGTGGACAATTCTCATTCACTTCAAGTGAAGGTTCCAGGTAGTGAAACCTGGAGGAATTGCAGAAAAGAGACTCCAGAACATTTTGTACCATTTTCATACCTTTATTCATTACAGGTATATATTTATGATTGTTGAAATTTAGGGTTGTTGACTAATCCAAAATTAGTGATGTGAGACTTGTTGGCACAGGGGAAGACCCAGGGTTCAATGATTAACAACGCACCAACAAAACCCTGACTACCATCCCTTTCGGAAACACTTGCGAAGGAAGAGAGGTCTCACCTGAGGTAGAAGCAGGGGGGGTTACAGGATGCAGGTGTCTGTAACCAAGATGGGACATAGATCTGTGATAATAACACTCCGCAGGGTATTATGTTATCTCTCAGGAAGTGACACACATTAGTTCATTAACCTTATTAACATCGCAGAATGTACCCAATAATATATCTAGCGTAGTAACAACAAAGATTAAGCACTTCAACCACTTAGCACTTAGCACTTTGAATCATATCTAGCATATAAGCAAAGAAATTAAGAAAAACATACATATTCATTACACATTCTCATCTAATAACTAAGAAAAATATAATAGAGATAACATTTTACAAAGAAAACCATAAGACACCGGATGTACGTGCTTCACCCCAATGTGGGGCTACGTCCACCAACCGTTGAGCCCCTTTATTATTCGTCAATCTCTTACATTCAATTAATTTTGTAGACTAAGCCACAGAGTCAAGGTTCGCACCAGACATGAGATATGCACACTGAGCACCATATCCTCCTTCCAAAACTAGGTCAAATGCACAGAGCCAATCATCTATCGAGCACAAATCCTTTACACACATACATTCCTTGGCACAAAGCTACTCAACTACTTGCACTTAGCTCTCCAAACTTCTTCTACTTCTACCATACATTCTTACTTATTTATACTTTTACAATCCCTTACAATAAGGCATAAACATGGGAGAACCCATGGGCTGACATCCCATAAACCCTATTACAAAATCCCTAGAGGACCCTTTACTGGGTCCAAATAGCCTGCAAAATCGGTGAGATCCATGATCTCAGTTCTACTTGGGCACTCCTTCCTCAACCAATGTGTCGAACTCCAAAATTGGTCCAAATGTGACCAAGGTTTCCTCAAAACTTGGTCGAGGGCCAACAGGCCCCCAGCAGTCACCTGTGACTGGTCCCGAGTCACTCAAGTCCGGACAATGATGCTTCAAAGGCCTCGAGATTAACTTAGGATGCCTCAACTTGCTTCTTTTCCTAAGCCTCCTACTCAGCGAGCTCCTGGATTGTCTTCTCTGTAACAGGCCCTTACAGGCGTTGTTCGACTAATGCAACTACTTGATCCAATTGTGAGCCATGTCCATCAATCTCTTTGAACACCTTGTAGGCTTCATCCTGCATAGGTTGTAGCTTCTGCATGACTTCCATTACCTTACCCTAGAGGGCAGTAATATGTTTCCTTACTATGAGTTTCTCATGGGATCTCTTCATTCTTTCTACCGTGGTGAGCAGCTTCATCTACACCTACATGGAAAATGTCTTCTATTGCGCCTCATGTAACTACGCTTCCAACTTCCTTAGCTCTGTATCCTCGACGAGGCGTTCATATGTTTTTACTCTTATATCACTCATTTGTTTTCATTCGGAGGTGATGGGTCTTAACCTTACTAGTGTGTTCTTAGTGGTCTCCTCCCTATGGTCACGCACCTCATGCGGGGTGCTCGGTATTGCTTGGGCCTCCAATTCTGTTATTATAGCCTGAAGCTACTGGAGTGTCTCAACAAGCTTCACCACTTGAGCCTCAACCAACCTTTTTCTCCTCTTATGCCAAGCCTGGCACAAAGTGACATACTTTAATCACTACTTCTTTGACCATGGCCCGCTCTGTGAGCAACTGCTTCTTTTCTCTCTGTAGCTGGGATTTTTCCTCTTGGAGCATCGCCTAAAACTATTCTCTCTCACTTTCATAGACGTCTACATTGTACCATGCTACTCGTAATTGTTCTAAGGCTTAATATTTATCCTGTTTCAAGGCTTTTGTAACCTTCTCCTTCTCTTCCTGGACCCTCTGAAGTTGACCTTTTGTCGCATCTACAAGTCTTCTCAATTGGGTTGGTTCATCCCCCAATTCTGTAATATGTGACGAGGAAGGCACAATAGGTATTGCGCGGACCAAACAAACAACTTGTTGTACTTCCTTCAATTCCTTTTCGATCCTTCAATATATCTCCTCCTGCTTCTCTCCATATCTCTACAATATGTCCTCATAAGCGTCTTCCATATCTCCGTGGACCAGACTAATATCGTCCTCCGTGAGTGTGGCCTCCAACTGGGGCTTATTAGCGCGCGTCTTCTTCCTTGCTGAAGGTTTCTTCGGAGAAACCTTCCTCTTTTGCGGTGTTACTGTTCCAATAGGGGGATCTTCAGGCAGTGTATCTTCTCCTCCTCCTTTCTCATCTCCTTCATCCCCTCCTCCTTTTCCATATTCTTTGTCTTCTCCTCCTCCTAGAGAGACAGACACATTATCTTCAGAAGCATTGTCCTCCTCATTTCTCTCTATATCCTTGACTTCTTACTGCTTTTTCTTCTTCTTTTTCCCACTGGACTTTCTGACATGCTCAACATGGGTGACTATGGGGCTTCCTATGGTGTCAGTGTCAGAGAGTTCTGCATCAATGACAGGTCCAATAAATTCCTCCATCCACTCCTTTGTAATCTGCTTCATATCTTCATATGTTAGCTTCTAGTACGACTGTAGTTCTTCTTGGTTTTCATCTCTGCACACAGTGATGTACATGAAATGAAGATCTGCATGAAACTTTTCTATTGGTCGGTACTAGTTCAAGGTGCACGGTGTCATGCACGAAAATGATTCAATGGCAACCTTTAATTGCTGATAGTATGCATGAAACACAACATTGGACTGCCACTACTTCATCATGTCATTGGTGTACCACAAGGTGGAAAACTTAGCAGCCAACGACTCCAAGGGTTCGATCTCTGGGAAGGTGGATCATTTAGGCATTTTCCAAGTGACAAATGAGATCAAAATGATCAGCCAACTGTAGTGTAATTCATATCCCAAATCCTGGGCTTTGTGATACTCTTTCTCTAGTTCATTGATGAGGTAGTTCGCCCAGTTCATCTGCATGCCCTCCACACATTTTCTTGCGAGGTCCACCACGAACAGGATGACCTATGTGGGGTGGTTCTTCCTTACGAGCTTGCCAGCTATGATTTGGCAAGCAAGGCACACTGTGCCATCCTTTATAGAGGCTACCTTGTAGCCTTTCTTTCCTTTTTTGACTTCTCCATAAGCTTCCTTGATCTGTTGTTCCAGGGAACGGTCTGAGGCCTTCTGTAGATAAAATTGCTGAGGGTTAGGTCCCTTCACACTTAATCATGTGATCCAGTGGATCATCGCCAAATCCATGGTAATCCTTCTGTTGAACCATAAGTATCTTCCATGATAACATGACAGGAGGAGTTTAATGCAAACGTTAACCTCCTGGTGGTGGCCAAAATGTAGGATATTCATCACATTTAGCACGGTGGAATGTGTCAGCCCCTTAATCCATGGCTGTGAGACGAGGCAATGCTTCTTCCCAGTTGACTTCGTGAGATAAAGATGTGGCTCCAACATGGCGTATTTCTTTCGGTCTCCTGAGTTGAAGTCGTTGTTCTTCAATAGCGTTATCTATCCTAACTGACTCCCAACTACGCGTATTCCTTTTGGAATGTACGTGGTGAACACGGTGTACTCATAACCTCAGGGGATGTTATCGCAGTTAATGATGCCAGCCAAAGGTGGAATGTACTCGAGTAGGATCGACAGGATTAGATTTGCATTAGTCATATCGTCGCGGTGCTTACTTCGTTGCTCAGTCATGGGGTTAACACAGCGGTGCTTACTTCGACGATGCCTAGACACCTTCAGATATCGATCTGTCAACCATTATCTTCTTAAGGAATTCCTCGAAAAACTTCTCTAATTCACTAGGTTCACCCAACATTCTAGATTTTAAACAAATAGGTGGGGTAGATAAACGGATAGGCAGGGTAGAAAAACAGACAGGCAGGGTCTAGCTTCAGATAGCACAACTCGACACATGAACAATTCTCTTCTTGGTTCAGTTAATCACGAGTGGAAAAAAGTGGTCCTAGTGTAGTGACCGACGAGTTAAAAAAGAGGGGTATCATAACGGATCTTCCAAAATCCAGGAAATGCTTCCATGAATGTAAATATGATCATTATGGCGTGGTCTCAACATCCAAAAGTGGTCCATCAACCCATAAATTTATTTTCTAACCATTCTGGAGCGTCATTCTAACGGCCAAGGCGCCTCCAACGGTCATATAATTTTTCAAGGGAAAAGTCCCATTCTACACGGACCTATTGTTCCAACGAGGTTCAAATACTGTGAACCTGCTTCCTATGAGGTTCCAGTCTGCGAAGTATTCCATATGTTCTTTTTAGCTTCTTGTAGATTTTCCAACTTAGATTTCTTTTTATTGAGATTCCTTTCCTTCTTCCCTATGATCTGAGTCTCTCTAACTGTTTCTGGAATCCTCTTTCCATTTGTATTGTTATCTTCCCCTAGTGTAGTGGCTTTGCACTGTTGAGGTGCCCTCAAAGGGTTTGAAGTTAATATCCCTTCTCTTAATACTTCCTGGGTGGATATACTTATTTCTTGCATAGATAGGTTCTTCAAGCCTTCTTGCATTCTTTCAACCTTGAAAACTAATTCTTTTGCTTTTTGTCCCTCCTGCGTTGTTACTTTGTTCTATTGCTTAGACTTATCCTCTCGTTCTTCTATTAGTCAATCTATTTTTCTAGATATGAAATCCCTTAGTTCTTTCTTTTTCTTTTATGTGGCTTCTTCCTCCACTTTCCTTCTGATTTGATCTTTCTCAATCCAAGTATTACCTAGCAAAAGTGGGAAAGGGTCGTTGTTCCCAACAAACCTAATGACCTCAAATTCCTCTTCAGTCGATGTTCCATGAACAATAATAGGTACATTAGTAATTCTTCCACATAAAGTTATTATCTTACCCTTAAACAAGCCTATCCTTCCCAATGAAGGTACCACAGTAGGATTTCCCAAAATTTCCCAAGTGTCTTCTATCATAATATTCACTTGTATTTATTCATCCAAGACACAATATATGTCGAAGTCTTATATTCTTTCCCTTATGCATTGTTTTACTTTCAGGATCTCTGCTAAACTGAAATCTTTGTGAACATCCATCATTTCTTTCAACTGTACTAAGGTAGTCTGAACTTCCTCTAACCTGTTCTCTTTATGACTTCCTAACATTCCCTTAGTCTCTTGACTTTCTTCATAGTTTGCTTGTCTTACGTTCATCCTTTCAACTTTAGCAATCATCCTTGGACAATCCTCAAACTAATGATCAACAATATTACAATAAATACAAATAGGGCCTGCGGCATGGAATTCCTTAGCAAGATGTCCCAACCTTCTGTAGTTATAACACAAAGTTAATCCTCTTTTTCTTTTAAATGTTCCCCAACCTCTTTTTTACTGCGCACTAGGATCATAGTGTTGGACCTGCAATCTCTTATTAGTCCAAAAATTATTTCTATGCATAATAACAACATATCTTCATTTTCATTAAATTTACCAAAATCAGCTCTTTCTTTCAACTGTTCCCTAGCCTTCAGACTAGAACAGAATCTATTAAACATACTTAAGTTCATGCTTTCAAAACAAAATTTTTCACCTATCTTACTCTTTTCAAAGAACAAAGATTTACCTCTTTTAAGGTCTTACCTCTTTTCTTCAGATCAGATTTCTTTCTTAGCACAAAGCTTCGCAAGTCAAGTAGATTATTGCGCACTTCAGCAACAGATCTACGCACATAACTTCTCTTTTATTTACTTCAGTTCCCAACAATAACAGTTTCAGGTTCCGGCAACGGAACAATTTTTTGGCACAGGGGAAGACCTAGGGTTCAACACTTAAAAATGCACCAACAAAACCTCGACTACCGGCCCTTTCAGCAACACCTGTGAAGCAGACAAGGTCTCACCCGAGGTAGAAGAAGAGGGGGTTACAGGAAGCATGTGTCTATAACCAATCTGGGACACAGATATGTGATAATAACACTTTGTAGGGTATTATGTTATCTCTTAGGAAGTGACATACATTAGTTCATTAACCTTATTAACATCGCAGAACGTACCCAAGAATATATCTAGCGTAGTAAAAATAAAGATTAAGCACTTCAACCACTTAGCGCTTATCACTTTGAATAAGATCTAGCATATAAGAAAAGCAATTAAGAAAAACATACATATTCATTACACATTCTCATCTAAGCACTAAGCAAAATATAATAGAGATAACATTGCACAAAGAAAACCATAAGACACCAGATGTACGTGGTTCACCCCAGTGTGGGGCTACACCCACCAACCACTTTGCCTCTTTATTATTCACCAATCTCTTACATTCAGTTACTCATGTGCACTAATCCACAGATTCAAGCTTCACACCAAACATGAGATCTATGCACTGAGCACCAGATCCTCCTTCCAAAACTAGGTCAAATGCACAGAGCCAACCCTCTATCGAGCACAAAGCCTTTACACACATACATTCCTTGGCACAAAGATACTCAACTACTTGCACTTAGCTCTAGGGATGATTTTAAGGATGGAAATTTATTTTAAAATGTAGAAACCTTGGCGAATCTTACTAATCCTTCATATGCCAACTATAAATGATTGGCAATATTTTTGTAAAAATATCCAAATTTCTAAGGATTTTATATAGTTTTTATAAAATTTTGGTGATTTTTAAGGTAAAATAATTTTATCCTATAGAATTTGGGCAAATCATTTTTAAAATAGTGAATCTCGTTTTTGGAAAAAACATGGAAAATTAGCCCATGAGAGAAATTTAGCCCCTAAAATAATCCCTTCTTAGCTCTCCAAAACTCTTCTACTTCTACCATACATTCTTACGTATTTATACTTTTACAATCCCTTACAATAAGGCCTAAACATGGGAGAACCCATGGGCCGACATCCCATAAACCCTATTACAAAAACCCTAGAGGACCCCTTACTGGGTCCACATAGCCCACAAAATTGGTGAGATCCGCAATATCAGCTCCACCTGGGTTCTCCTTCCTCGACCAATGTGTCGAATTCCAAAAGTGGTACAAATCTGACCAAGGTTTCCTCAAAACTTGGTAGAGGGCCAACAAGACTAAAGTAAAGTTTGATGAAAATGATGGTCTCTTATTATTGAATTTAAGGAAGGTATGCATATCTATGATGGCATACAATAGGTCTGTTATAGAGTTACAAGTATGTTTACATTCATGTTTTGATGGTTACATTTTGTCATGACACGGTACATTCTTGAGTCTACATAACAGTGAGGTTTGACACATGGTCTTGTGTAAGGGTTTATGGCATTTGGTTTATGGAGAGTATAGTGTATTGATAGAAGTATCTTGTTGGTTAATTTGGTGATATTGTGCATATGGTTGAGAGTTGACTTGATAACTGATCGTTATGAGTTGATCAGTTTTGGATGATGAGATTGATGAGACAGGTTGAGGTGATAGGTTGTTATGACAGGTTGTGCATAGTTGATGCACTTGTGTTGGTATATATTGTTGGTACAGTTTTATAGATTGTTTTTTTTCCTACAAGCTGGATCTTGTACTTGAGGGTTGGATTCCTCACATCTTGGTTGGTACTGAGATATGCAGGTTGGGTATTTCATTGAGAGTTGGTATTCTCTTAGATTTGGTGCTCTATTTTAGTTGGTGCTGATAAAACCCAAGGATTGTAGTCAGTAATACAAAAGAAACTTATAAATATATTTGGTGTTCCTTGTGTTCTTTATTGTGATGGTGCATAGCTCTTTTTTTTTTTTTTTTTTTTTGTACTGGGGGAATCGGTAATGGGTGGTTCTCGTACTCGCGTGACATGGGGTCGATACCCATCGGCTACCACTATAACCCCAGGTGAAACCACCCAGCCCGCAAGAATGGTGCACGAGTAAATCCGGGTGAGAATCGAACATGAAACCTCTTTACAATTTTCCTTCCATTTACATGGCACTTGCCAATCCGTCTACACCCGTGCGGGCTCATAGCTCTTTATTGTTAATGTATTTCATTGATATATATTTACATGAAAGAAACTAAATATGAATGGAAGTAACAAGTAATGATGTTGTGAATGGTGGTTGCTAACTGAAATTTTGTGAGAATTGTAAAATATCCCTAAAACTGATTCACCCTCCCGTCTCAGTGTGATCACTGTGTCCAACAATTGGTATCAGAGTAGGCCTTCACTATAATCCTTACAAGATTGAAGGAGATCCATGGACACACAAATAGAAGAAGGTTTTGTAGAATCAACAAGCAGTTATCTTATAGATGAAGAGGAATATTTGTTGAAGCTCAGAAAAAAAAAAAAAAAACAATTATATTTCTTTGAAGCAAAAGATATTTTTTATCCTGATTTTGACCTTGATGAATACATTAGGGAATCCCTAGAAAAGTACCAAAGGCATACCTTGGCACTAAATAAAATACTCACGAAACAAGAATAATATATCAAGAGACTAAAGACTCAAGTAAATGAAAAAGAAGAATCATTCCATAAGTTGGAAGAAGAAGTTGTTGATCTCATAAGGAAAGAAGAGAAGTAAAAAATGTTCATGAACAACTCAACAATCTTGGATGAAATCTTGGATTTTCAAAGATCAGCTAATGATAAATCTGGTCTTGGATACAACAAGGAAGAAACAAACTATGAAGCTAGCACTTCTAAGAAGCATGATGCAGGTCCTTAATTGTCAAAGGGTGAAATTAAAACTGCAAGAAAGGAAACCTTCAAAAGATCATAACAATGAAGACATCAAGAAGCAATACCTACACCTCAAAGAAAATTCAGAAAAGAGATACCTTCAAGGTGGACACCAAAGCAAAGGTATGAAAATATTTTTCATGGTCATTTCTTCTCATGTAATGAATATGGTCACAAAGCTTTGGATTTCATACATTATGCAAGGAAATATGTTGGAAGGTTTCATAACACCCTAAGATGTTGGAGATGTAATCAAGTGGGATCATTGTTGCTCATTGTCACACCATGAGATGTTAAGGTTGAAGTAGGTTTGGTCACAAAGCTTAGTATTGTTGGAATTCAAGGAGAGAATCAATGAGGAGTGATTCATATAGAATGGCAAGAAAAGCACATGTAACTTGGAAGGAAGACAATGTTGAAAGGATGGAAGCTCAGAGTACAAGTACAGAGAAATCATGACACTCTCAGAAGTGGATGAAGAAGACTGAACAACCAAACATGAATGAAGGAATAAAGAAGCACAGGTCAGTTGTATGCATTGAAGTCACATACATGTGGTAAAAGCCTCAAAAAGAGTGGTGTACAAATGAGTTACAACATGGTTTAATGATATAACTCTATTTTTGTAGGATCTGAGATGTTATGCTTCAAGCTTCATGTATTTATGTGTGGTTGATGAATATATGGTGATAATATGTGGTTTCATATGCTTGATGCATTTCTTGTATGCATGGTACTAACCCTAGAGTGTGGATTGAGACATTTTCTATTAAGGAACAATGTTGGTTATGCTATGTATTCTCTCAGTGAATTTATGGCTTGTTTTTTATGGGACATATCATGTTGATGTGGTGATAGATAGAGGTATATCATTGATCTATTGAGGCACACTTTTGGTACATGTTTAGAGGTACTATTGGCTGCTTAGTACTTGTTGTAGCGAATGGTTTTTGAGGCAAACCTATCATGGTACATGGCTGGTACATATGTGATCTCCATTGATATATCTTATGATGTATTGTTAGAGGCATATTTGTTGGATGTCTTGGTGCATTCATTTGGCATGTGGTTGAGCTACATATTGGGACATCTAGTTGATGGGTTGATGAGGTGGTTATGTTGTACATCATTGATGAGTCATAGCTTGATCTATAGTTGATACACTTGCTTTGGTACATGCAGATTTATGGGATGATTTAGTTGAGATGCATGGTTGTTGAACTTGGTTCATGGTAGAGGAATATCATGAGTGATATGACACTTGTTTGAGGCACACAGTATGGAAGAGGATGTACATGGTAGATGTTTGTTTCATGATTCTCTATTCATTGTTGACATATATTTTTATTCATGGTGTATGGTATGGCATGAGTTTGATGCATGGACACGTCCAAGGATCATCATAGGAAGAGAAAATCATTCTTGAGAAATTGATTTGTAGAAGAAGAAGATTGTAGTGGTAGCATAATTTTTAGGTTGTAGAGAAGATAGGGGGAGACATACCCACAGGGAGAGTTATTATTCTTCCCATGATTGGTTGCAAAAACATGATTCCAAGAGGAGAGATGATTGGAAGCCATGCCATCTACACTGCATCAGAGTGATATCCATGTCCAAAGGGGGAGAGATTATTCAAAGGAATCTCAAAGGCATTCAGATAGAGGGAGCATCCCCAAGGAGAGTTTAGGCAGAGGGAGCAACCCCAAGGAGAGAACTACCATTTTCCATTGATGTCAAAGGGGGAGATATAGTCACATTGATGCAACAAGATGAACATTGATGAGGAGTGATGATCACAGAGGGATCATGAGCATTTCCATGTCCAAGTGTTTCCATAAATGATTGGTTTTGACATCAATGTTGGTGTTTCCATCAATTCCAAAGGGGGAGAATGTTGTACTATGTTTTCATTGATGTCAAATGGTTGATGTCAAGTGGTGTCATAATGATGTGTTGATATTAAAGGGAGTTGTATCATTGATTTCATGTCATGGTTGATAGGAAGAACCAAATGGATAAACTCCAAAGTGATCCCCTTATGGTGAAAGCCCTCATGGGAAGATGCTCTTGGATAAATTTCTCAAACTTGTCCTCTTATGGTGAAATCCCTCATGGGAAGAATCTTTGTGAAGTCCAAATGGTTAGGTGGTTGAGTAGACTAGCAATGTGGTTAGGGAACCCAAGTTTGATTGAGGTTTAAAGGCATTAAGATCAATGAATATGTAGGTAAGACTATTCTATATGTATAGTGCACGACATTCCATTTACATTCATATGTGGAACGCCATGTGGTTCCTCACAGTTAGTGAGATATGGACTTGTGACGTTGGAGGACGATGACCCCCAAGAGTATTCTAGAAGCCCCTAGAAGGTCAACAACAAGTCAATTAATCTAGAAAGTATTCAAGAAGATTCCTAGTCAATGTGGTTGCAAGGAGAAATTAATTAAATAATAAATTTTATAAAGTCGTTAAGTGAACAAAGTGGCTAAGTGGACAAAGTTGGTTAAATGGACAAAGTGGCTAAGTGGAAAAAGTGGTTAAGTGGACAAAATGGCTAAGTGGACAGAGTGGTTATACTTATGGAGGAACCTACTTGGAGAGTATAAATAAGAGATCAAGGGTCTCCCATTAGAATCTATTTGAGAATATTGAATATATACAATTGACTGAGGTAACCAAAGAATATCTAAGGAAAATTCTCGATGGAAGGTGAAGTAAATAAGGTCGAAATTCAAGGGAGAATAAAGTCTTTTGATAATGCTTTCTAAGGTATGCTATTTACAAGTCATCTCACCATTTTTGCAATAACTTGTTTTCTAGAATGATTCAGATAGAGAAATATAGAGCTTGTTGCGACAACATATCCAAGTAACCGTGATAAAAATTTCATCTTGTTCGTCGTTGTATTTTGGGAGTTAAATTATTTGGAAGATAGGGTTTGTGGCTAGTCCTTAAACTAGTCTAAAACAAGCGAGTAAAATTGTCATAACATCTTCATAACAGATCCAAATTTAGTGCGACCAAATGTATTGGTTATAGTAAATTATTTAGTATGTTTTGTACCATTTTCAGATCCATACAAAAAATATTTCGCGCGTGGCATGCTCTACAATTTCTCTCTCCGGAATAATCCAGAATTCAACAAGGTCTTCAATTTTTTCTATAAATCCTTTTCTGGGAGGTTCCAAGCAATGAAACTTGGAGGAGTTGTAGACAAGGCACCGAAGAATATTTTGTACCATTTTCAAACCTTTATTCATTACAGGTACAGAGTTAGGATTGTTGCAAGTTAGGGTTGTTGACTAATCCAAAATTAGTCATGTGAGACTAAAGTAAAATTTGATGAAAATGATAGTCTCTTGTTGTTGAAGGTAAGGAAGGTATGAAGATATGTGATCACATACACCAGGTTTGTTAGAAAGTTACATGTATGTTTACATTCATGTTTTGATGGTTAAATTTGGCCATGACATGGTACATGCTTGAGGCTACATAATAGTGAGGTTTGACACATGGTCTTGTGTAACGGTTTATGGTATTTGGTTTATGGAGAGTATGGTGTATTGATAGAGGTATCTTGTTGGTTAACTTAGTGATATTTTTCATATGGTTGAGAGTTGCCTTGATGATTGATCTTTGTGAGTAGATCGTATTTGGATGATGAGATTGACGAGACAGGTTGAGGTGCTAGGTTGTGCATAGTTGATGCAATTGTGTTGGTATAGATTGTTGGTACAATTTGATAGATTGCCTTATGTCTACAAGTTGGATCTTGTACTTGAGGGTTGGGTTCCTCACATATCGGTAGGTGTTGAGATGCATAGGTTGGGTATTGCATTGAGAGTTGGTTCTCTCTTGGATTTTGTGCTCTATTTCAGTTGGTGCTGATAAAAACCAAGGATTCTAGTTCGTAATACAAAAGAAACTTATACATATATCTGGTGTTCCTTGTGCTCTTTATTGTGATGGTGCATAGCTCTTTATTTTTAACGTATGTCATTGAGATATATTTACATTCAAGGAACTAAGAATGAATGGAAGTAATAAGTAATGACGTTGTGAATGGTGATTACTAACTAAAGTTTTCTGAGAAGTGTAAAATATCCCTCACACTAATTCATCCCCCCCCCCTTCTCAGTGTGATCAGTGTGTCCAACACACTCATACAAATCTTGTCTTGTTTTGAACATTGTATTCCACACATCTTCTGCTTTGATCCTCACTTGGAGGTAAACTAATTTGGGGTCTAGATTAGTGAAGAATTTGGCTTGCTGCAGTTGATCCAACAAGTCATCAATCCTTGGAAAAGAATATATATTCTTGATGGTGATCTTATTCAGAGAATGATAGTCAATGCACATTCTCCAGATTCCATATTTATTTTGCACCATGATGATGGGTGAACCACATGGTTATGTACTAGGTCTGATGAATCCCTACTCTAACAACTGGTGCAACTACTTCTTTACTTCATCTGCTTCGATGACAGATTTTTTATACAACCCAATGTTTTGCATTGGTGACTCCAACAAAAATTGAATCTCGTGCTCAACCTCTCTCTAGGGTGGAGTTCCCTAAGGCTCTTGAAACACTTCCCTGTAGGATTCAATCAATTGTTGTAGTTGTTGATGCTACTCACCACTACATCATTCTAAGGATGCCTTCGTTTCCAACTCATTTCCTTCTCCTTGCTGCTTTCCTTTTCTTAGGAACAACAAGACAAACTTTTTTGTACTTCCCATGATTCATCTTTCCTAATGATCATTGATCGAAGAGAGATTACCTTTGTCCTGGTGTGCATTTATGGAATAATATTTTCCATCCTTGACTAGCCTATATTGGTTCACTCTCCTTCTGAAAATGGAATCAGTCACATACAAATATGGACTTCCCAAGATGACTCCACATATGTCTAGAGGAACCACATTTGCAACTACTTCATCAACAAAGTTTCAATTGATCACAAACTTAAATTTGCACTGCTTTCTCACTTTCCATTCCACATATTACCTTACCCATCCCAAGGGGTATGGATGTGGATTTTCTTGAGTCTCCAACCCAATATTCTCAACAAATTGTGAAGAGATCAAATTGGATTGTGAACCTGGATCGAACAAAAAATCCACCTTGCTTTGCTTCATGTGGATTTTAATACAAAAATGTTCACCCATTTCCTTCTCCTCCTTCTGTATACAACTAATTAATTCCACCTCTTTATGAATATTAGTTCAATATGTATTCCATTCTGGGTCTGATGTGCTATCCACCCATTCTTTAGCATCCATTGATATCAATACTTTCTTCTTCTTTTTTTTTTCTGAAAAAATTTGGGCCACTTCTCAGGGTGCAATTTCCAACAATTCTCCTCATCTTGTCCCTTTTAATCACATCATTTACATAGTTGGATGGAAGGTGGTTACTTTTGTGCTCCTTCCACAATATTCTTCTCATTCCACCTCTTCTTGTTTTTTTTCTTTCTATACTGCTATTGTGGTTCTACTTACTTGTGAGGATTTGTTTGTTGCTTCCGCTTGTCTCCCTCAAGGTATTGTTCTTGAATATTGGCCTCATAAATTTTCTTCGGTATAAATAACATACATTTCCTATGAATCTGAGGAAACAATGCCCCTAAATACTTGATTAACATGTCTGGACTTTTGAGAGTCACACTCATATGAATTTCTCTCTTCCTGGACTCTGTCATGAAATCCTGCATTGATTGTCCTTGTCTCTTCCTAAAGTAATGCCATACTATTTGTTGGTGTTCCTAATATCCTATTGGGTAAAATTGAGATTCAATCACATTCTTGAACACTTCGCAATCATTCATTGGTGGCTCATTTCCTAGTGCTCTACTTACTACAACACTCCCCCACCATGTCAAAGCATGACCTTCAAGTTTCAACCGAGCAAAAGCAATCTTTTGTTTTTCCATTACTTCATGTGCACTTAATTAAACTTCCATATGTTGTAGCCATTGGTTCATCTTGATAGCATCCACTTCCTAAAAATATGTCTTGATGTCCACCTTGTCCTCCACATGGAAAGGTACCTACGTCTTGTTGTAGCTACACTCTCCCATCTCTAGCTCAGTCTTACGCTCTGTCTCTAGATTAGTTTCTTCCTTCTTGGGGCCTTCATGACGAGTCTTAGTTTCCTTGCTCCTTGTTGACAATAGTTATGACACCATTCTTCTTCTTCGATCCAACCTAACCCTTGGATATTCTTCTTAGTCATAATGTTCCCTTGAAATTCTTGATGCTCTACATCGCTCTACTCTTAGTAACAACCCTTTTACACTTCTTTTTTAATTACTACAGGTACTTACCATAACCCTTGGATCCAAACTAACCCTTGGATATTCTTCTTAGTCATAATGTTCCCTTGACATTCTTGATGCTCTACATCACTCTACTCTTAGAAACAACCCTTTTACACTTCTTTTTTAATTACTATAGGTACTTACTGTTAGCACTTGGTAAATTTCCTAGAGGTTGAAACAAAAGAAATCTACAAAGGTAACTTTATCCAACCACTTTTAAAGCTGGGATCTAGCCCTTCCAACTTCAGAGAGGGATCTCTCTATATGATTTAGCTATGTTTCCAATTTTAGATATTAGGCTAGGTAAAGAAAAAGGTAGAATTTGTTGTCAAAGTGTTTTTGAATTGGTTGAGACAACCTACACATCCATTGGGCTATGGGGTCTGTGTTTAATTAAATATGAAATACAACTAGAAACGTAAAGGAAGAGTTCCACAGGGTGAGATAATATACTCACTGGATCTTTTAGTAGCTTAAATGATGGACAAAAGAAAACATGAGAAAGATAAATTCAACTAAGAAGCAGTTAAGAATTTCTTAATTGAAAACACCAGAAGATAAACACAAAAATCTTTCGAGTCAGAAACAGGGTATCCAAGATAAATCCTGCAACATTCATTACTCTTAAAGATTAGTTTCAGAAAACAATATGATCACAAAGCAAGAATAAAATTCAACTTAAAGAATAAACATCACCAGTGAATACACGCAAGAATCCTGTAAAGTGCCTCCTTTTTATTAATGGCAGATCTCTTCAAAAATGTTACAGTCTGATAGCGTTAGGGTGTGAAGATCAACAACCCTCAATACTTCGAAAGGTGAAGTATTTATAACTCAAATTACAAACGTTCCTGTCATAAATGATCAGGACGTGCTAATTCTATTTTTAGCCTAACTAATTTAACAAATCTCCTAAATTTCGTAACTGCTTGATGATTTGGTGAAACTGCACGCTGATTCTTGGGTAGACCATTGATGAAGCCTTTTGCACAACCTCATCTGACTGGACAGGTGACTGGACCTGGACAGCTCATCTTCTAATCGAGCAGGTTGCAGAGTTCCTCCCATCTGAGATGACTAGGCACAGTTGTTACACATTATTTTCGTCATCCCTATGATCGTTAATGATGTAAACCTATATGTTGCCTTCAGAGGGGTCAGTGGCCTGAGTTCCTAAAGAGAGAAGGGAGAAGAACTTCTCCTGAGAAAAGAAGTTTATTTTTCCTATGTAAAAACCTTATAAAAAGGGAAGTTCACAAGTTGCTATATAGGCAGGGTGCGAGAATGACCCATTCTCACAGGTTGCGCTATATCTAGGGTGCGAGGTGTTCGCAAGTTGCTCTATAGCTAGGGTGCGAGAATGATTGCACGTGGGAAAAATGAGCATTTTCTCGAATATTCTAGAAGGAGAAACTTCTATGGTGAGGTGGCATTCGAATGGTTTGGATCTTACTCGCTTTCATGATTTAGTGGGATCATCCTAACCTCCGCACCTTATCCTCTTCAACTTATAAAAGGAGAGGAGTTCTCATGGAGAAAGTTAGATTGAGTTAGCTTTGTTGGTTCTTGAGCTTGTTAGCTTTGGTTTGCTTGGAATTATTAGCTTGGTGGGAGTGGCTTTGAGATTTGCCTTTGTTAAGATAGATTGTGAATATTATCAGATCTCTGCTCTCAGAATTCTTGGAGTGAAAGAATGTGGGGAACGGAGGACAGTTGGAAGGGACCTTAAGACATCAAGGCCATGGTTGTAATCTCTCTTTCACATTTAATATGATACAGTAATATGATTTTTTCCTATAAATCTTGTTGTGTTTTACTGTATGATTCCTTGATCACATACATAGGTTTTTATTGAGTTTATGCTATTGCTATCACTTTGGTTGGTTTGTGTTGTCTTGGTCTTGACCTCACGAGAGCACCAGAGTGAAGCAGGAGCCACAAAGACCCTAGGAAGCGATACTAAGGTATGTTACTTGTTCCTTCCTACTAGTAAATTCAATATCTAAAACTTAAGGAAAGAGTCATGTTCTGGTGTGTTTTGTTCTAAATCCACGTGGATCTAGGGAGATCGATTAGTGTCCGCACCTACGGATTTATCCTATAAAAAAATTGGTGACTCCACTGGGGAGCGGATTGTTTCCTAGTTAGTCTAGTTTCCCTTGCTTTGATTGCTTGTTTTTTGGTCTCTGAGTCTGTGGGAGATCCATCAAGGCTGTCTGGATCTGAAACTTCACTCAAATTTAGCCCTTTTTCAAATTTTTGCTTGTTTACAGGCATTCTCGCACTGTACCCTTTAGTGGCCTGCGAGAATCATTTATGTTCGCACCCTACTGTTCAGTTAGGTGCGAACTTCTCGCACCCTACCAATGTCTAGCCTGTGAGAATACCTAATTCTCGCACTGCACTCTATTGCTAGGCTGCGAACTTGTTTGTGAACATTTTTGGACTGGGTCTTGTCATCTTTTGATGACCCAGTTTTTCTTTGATCAACTGGATTGAGATTTTGGAGCCTATATTGATCTGCTTACAGTCTGCTTGACATCCTTTGAGTTTATTTTAGCCACTTTTACTTTGTTTGGTTTTGAAGGATTAGTCTCTTGCTTTGAGTGTCTTTCAATTACAAAGCATGTGTTTTCTTTAGAATTGTTTAGGGAAAGATCAGATTTCTTCTTAATAGTTCGCTTTAGAAGAGAACTTTTTAGTTTGGGTTTCTTTGTTTTAAGAAAGTTCATTATTGCTTTTAGTGAAAATTTTGAAACAAAAATATTTAATTTCTTGCTTTATATTAGATTGGGGGCATCCTTGCATTTG
>JZKD02S1096791.1:458165-477701 GCA_000966675.3 Picea glauca
TTCTTTTTCCTTTTCAAATTATTTGCAGAATGAAAAATCATTTGTCAACAAAAACACTAGAGACAGATAATATCCCAGTCACCAGTTGATTCCTATAACTTATAGGGTGATAACACTTACCATATAGGTGTACTGTGTTCAAACTTCCTCTCTGATACCATATGATCCATAAATAGGAGGATTATAGTCTAATCGTCTCACAACCACAAAAATATTTATAACCAATTTAACCTTAGCACTTTTGATGATGAAAAATACTTGACCAACCAAGACACATTCAAGTTGGTGCAAACAAATACAGGGTCGACTACCCAAAAGTTGAGTCAAAACAAAAATGAATCATAGAGATGCAAGTCGAGTTTGAGGCAAAGAAAATCGACCAAAGTCGAGTTGACCAAGAGCCAGGTCAACCAAGTCAAATTAGACTATATATGAATTACCCAAGTTGAATTTAGACTAATTTCGGGTTGAACAATAAGTCAAATTGACCAAAAAAAGACTCCAATCAAAATGGGGTGGATTTCAGTTGACTAGAATTGATTGTCGGTTGAATAAGAGGGGGAAAGTCGATGAAATAGAGAGCTCAATCGGAATGGGTTGATCCCTAATAAATATAAACAATTAAAAGGTGGATTTTATGTCCAACCATTATGAGAAAACCCTCTACCAGTCGAATTTGGTTCCTAGCAGTTGAGAAAGAAATCTAAGAGCTAATTTGATAACGATGTGAAAAAAAAAAAATTGGGGCGAATTCAATAATCGGTTGTGTAGAAAAACGTTTCAGGGTGATTTTGGCAACCATGATGAGTTAAAATGTTTGGAGGTCGACTATAACATTCATGGACTGAGGAAACATTTTAGAAGTAGACTTTGGAATTCAATGACAAATAGAAAAATATGCAAGTCGATTTTAATGTTCGCAGACAAAGTAAAACGTGTGGGGATAAATTGACATCCCACTGAATTACAAAATGTGTATATGGTCCACTGGTGGCTAACGAATGCCCATAAAACCTTGGATTTCAATATATATATTGTATATGATTTATGGGAAAAAGGAAAATGCCCCAGCAAGTCGAGAAAGTGCCCAACAACTCGAAATGAAATTAGAAACTTCTAAAACAAATAGCAAGAGCTCATAACAGAGGGTCTTCAATTTGAACTTTGAAATCTATGTGTGGGTAAGATTAAAGAGTATTTTCTCTAGTTTACTGACCCATGAGAACCATATTAACATAAAACAAACCCAACCCAAATGAAACATAGTTCTCGTCACTAAAACATACACAATCGACCATTAAATTACAATTCACACTATTTACCATTCATAAACAAATATAAACCATGATAACCATCACACATAAACTCATAATTTACCCTGGAAACCCAAATGGGAAAACCATCATTCTTTTGGCTTCGGGGAGGATCTTATTTATTCAACAATGGAAAAGTTAAAAGCTCTTTAGTAAATCTCTATGCTCCTCAGTGAGATCTTGGCAGCCTCTCTACATCATTCACATCCAAAGAACCCCTTTTTCATTGTCAGGATACATCATTATATAATGTTGAGTCAAATTTACATATATTTAATACATAAGGACATCAATTTTGATGGCATGGGGCCCTTCACGCCAACAAGGTGATTTCCTTCATCATCCATAGCCTTAACAATGCATGTATTGATCATCTTAGAGTCATGTAACATGCCCAGCTAGTCACAGTCTGGGCTACACCACTTAATCCAACTGCAAAATACCCAGCCACCCGCACGCGAGGCACACTGTAGTATAAGGACTCACTTCACAGTGACTTATCTCAATTCGAATCACATGGAAACCACATGCGGAAATAAATATTCATGCCAAAACATAAACTAATTCATGCACATTCATAACCAACAAGCATGCATATTCTAAATATTAAATTCAAAGATAATAAATACACAACGAAATAAATCATACACATGTAAATAACCATAACAGAGAGAAATTATCTTTTCTGAAAACAAGACACCAACTAGTTGCAGACCAAGGACATTCCACCCAACTGTAGACATTGTTGTTCCAAGTCTCAGCAACAATGTCACTCCCGATCCAGGGCTATGAGTCCACAAGGACAGATTCTAGGGTATCACTCGTTTTCCCAAGCCAGTCAGCCCTCAGGCTCTCATAGGCCTTTCAACACTCACAACAATCCAAGTACACCATCTCTCTTCTACCCAGTCTGCACAACCCAAGATAATGGACCCCCTTCTCTGCCACGTAGTCCCTCAAGTTGTCCATCTCTTCCAGGGCTCCAGTGATTTTGGGAATCTCAAAGCTCTATCTAGCACCCAATGATCTGTTTTATATTAATAATGATCAAAAATTACATTTCCTATGCACATTGGCTTCTTAATAATTGTTTAAGCACTCTGACATTTCATAACTTAACAAAATACAATTTTTAATACGTGGTTCAAAACTAGGGTATTACATTTCCCTCCCCCTTATTTTGGCATTGTCCTCAGTGCATATACAAAACAGGAATCAAAATTCCAAAATTTATTCCAAAAGTTGCAAATACGCTGCCCACATGGCATCTTCATGCTCCCAAGTAGCATCCTCGGGACCATAGCAGGTCCACTAGAATTTTACCAACTCTATGACTCGGTTCTAGATCATTTTGACTTCTTTTCCCATTACTCACATTGGATGGACCTGAAAGACTTTCTCAGCCTCTACCTGAACAAGATGCCAATCAATAACATGGTTAGGATCATGTACATATTTTTTTAGCAAAGAGACATGAAACACATTATGCACATTCATGGAAGCATGCAATGAAAGCATGTATGAAACTGACCTTATTCTGTCCAATATCTCAAATGGACCACAGAATCTGGCTGTCATCTTTGTACAACTACCCAACTTCAAAGAGATCTTCTTGGGCTGCACTTTTAAAAGCGCATGCTCCCCCACTTTAAATTCTCTAGGTGTCATGTTATTATCTGCATAAACGTTTTGTCTATCTTGAGTTGCCTTTAAATTTTGCTTAATTCTAACCATCTGGTCTTCCGTATCCTTGAGCAATTTTGGCCCATGTACCACTTTGTCTGTTGGGTTGTCCCAACTCACTGGAGTATTTCATTTCCTTCCATACAACACTTCAAATGGGCTCATTTTCAATGAATATTGATACCCATTATTATAGGCAAACTCAACCAAGTGCAAGTACTCTTCCCACTTAGATGGCTTATCCATCACATACATCCTCAACATGTCTTCAATTACTTGGTTGACTCTCTTTGTCTTCCCATTTGACTGTGGATGGTATGTTGTGCTAAAGTTCATATTTGTACCAAATCCTTTAAACAATCCCCTCCATAAATTTGAAGTAAACTTTGTATCTCTATCTAAGATAATTGCCTTAGGTATCCCATACAATCTAGCAATATATTTCATGTAAATTTTTACAATATTAGTTGTTGAATGAGTTGTTTTTATAGGAACAAAATGAGCAGCCTTTATCAATTTATCAACCACTACCATGATTGAATCATGTTGTCTTGTTGTCCTAGGCAATTTTGTTAAAAATTCAATGGTTACCACTTCCCATTTCTTCTCTGGAATTGGTAAGGGATGTAGAAAACACGTTGGGTGCCTATGCTCAGACTTCACTCTCTGACGTTCCATACATCTTGCGATGCAATCAACAACATCATTTTTCATTCTCAACCAAAATAATTGGCTTCTTACTGCTACAATTGTTTTCTGGTAACCAGGATGTCCAACATATGGAACATTATGCATTTCTTTTAATACCAAATTCCATAGTTCTCCGGAACTACGAACATAAATTCTATTTTTATGCATAAGCAATTCATCTTCCTTCATCTCATACTCTTTCATTTTCTTTTGTACATCTTCTATATGTAAGCTTTCCTTTACCTGTAGGTAATGTTGATCTATAACAACAACATGTAAAAATTTTCTCTTCAAGTCTGACTGATGCATACTGACAGTTGTAGCATGCATGAGATGTACTCTTCTACTAAGTGCATCAACAACTTTATTTTCTTTTCTTTTGATATGCTTGATGTCAAAGTCATATTCACTTAAAAATTTCATCCATCTTGTTTTCGTGGCATTCAAAGTTGGTTGCTCAAAAAGATACTTCAGACCACTGTGGCCTGTTCTTAATTCAAATCTCTTTCCCATGAGATAATGCCTCCACATATTCAATGCATGAACAATGGCATCAAGCTCCAATTCATGTGTGGCATAGTTCCTCTCATGTTCTTTAAGATTTATGGACTCATAACCAATGACATGTCCATTTTGAGTGAGGACTCCACCAAGTCCTTCCTTGCATGCATCTGTACATACTACAAAATTTTCATTTGGGTAAGCAATATTTAAAATAGGAACACTAGTAAGTAATTCCTTCAAAAAATCAAAGTTATCTTCACACTCAGATGTCCATTCAAATTTAATTCCCTTCTTTTGCAGAGAAGTGATGGGATGAGCAATCTTAGAGAACCCTGCTATAAACCTTTTTTAGTAACCAACTAATCCCATAAAAGATCTAACCTCTAAAACATTCCTGGGTGTTGGCCATCCTCTAATGGCTTCAATATTCTCTAGATCTATTGCTATACCTTGATATGAAATAATGTGTCCCAAGTAATGGATTTGTTCTTGGTAAAAATAACACTTACTCAACTTGGCATACAACTAATGTTCTGTCAACACTTGCAATACCATTCTTAGGTGATGTTCATGTTCTTCTTCTGACTTAGAATAGACAAGTATGTCATCCAGGAATACTATGAAAAACTTATCCAAATAATTTCTGAATATTCCATTCATTAAGCACATAAAGACATCAGGTGAATTGGACAATCCAAATTGCACCACTACAAATTCATAATTCCCATACCTGGTTCTAAAGGCTATCTTATTGATATCTTATTCCTTGATTCTTACCAGATGGTATCCTAATCTCAAGTCTCTCTTTGAAAATATATTTTCCCCTCTTAGCTCATCAAAGAGGTCATCAATCCTGGGTAGAGGGTACTTGTTCTTCATAGTGGATTTATTCAGTTGTTCGAAATCAATACACGGTCTCAAAGTTCAATCCTTCTTTTTGACAAAGAGTACTCGTGCTCCCCAAGGTGAGACACTTGGACATATGTACCCTTTTTTCAACAATTCTTCCAACTACATTTGTAATTCTTTAAATTCTGGTGTACTCATTCGGTAAGGTGTTTTTGACACCGAGGCATCTCCTGGCACTAAATCAATAGAGAAATATATCTCCCTCTTTGGTGGAAACCCTCATATTTCTTGGAATAGATATTCAAATTCTTGTAGTATCGATAATTATTCAAGGATTGGACCCTTTTTCTTTTCTGGCTCCTCCACATGGGTTGCATACAATTGACATCCTTTTCTGAAGCATCTCTTCATCTGTAAGGATGAAATCTCCCTTATAGAGATGGGTCTTGGAACTCCCTTCATAGTTCTCTATTTTCCATCTCCATCAAGACATGTAAATGTCTTGCTATGACAATCTAGGACAACATCATTCTTTTCCAACCAACCCATTCCAATTAGAATATCATAAGACCCCAATGGTATGATCTTTAGATTGACACTAGTATTCACATAATTAAGACTTATGGAAAAACCTATGACCATATCATGGATTCTCCTTTTGGTTCCAATGCTTAGCTAAACCAAAATTGATTTATCAAGATTACTTTTATCCAAATGTAATCTATCCACTATTTTAGTATCAATGAAACAATGAATTTATCCCAAATCAATTAAAATAGCAAAAAGTTGATTAATGATCTTACCTTCCACCTCGATCATATTGGATTGGTACTTCACTTTTCGATCATCTAAAGTTGCATAAATCCTTCCCATGTCTTCTACTGTTGTAGCCTCTTGGATGTTGTGCATGGTCTTCACTTTGTCCTTTCTATGAGGGAATTCCTTGTACATGTGATATTATTTGCATCCCCAACATTGGATTGGTGGTCTTCCCCTTTTTCCCAAGGAGTCTTCTTTCTTGGATTCATCCTTAGCACATTGGTCATGATGCTTTTTATTAGGTTCATTTATGTTGAAAGGAGTTTTGAATCCCTTCTTCCTCTTATCAGACTTCTCCTTCTTCTTATTCTTCGAAGACTTCTGCATAGATTCTCTGCCCTTTCCTTACTCATACATGTATTTATCCTTTCTGATGGTCTCAGACAAGGTCTTGGGTTCATCATAATGAATATTTTCTTTATAGAAGAAAGGATAACCACTTAAAAACCTATGTATTTTCACCTTCTCTTCTTTTATAAACCCCACATACTTTAACAACCCCAAGAACTTTATCTCATACTCTAGTATGGTTGCGCTTCCCATCCTAAGTTCAAAGACCTCCTGCATTTTCTTGTCATAGAAGTGCTATGAGAGGTACTCCTTCTGAAAATACTTCTTGAACTGCTTCCAAGCGATCCTATTATCATTAATATGATCAACTTGATTTAGTTGGTCCCATCACATTGAAAATTTCCCATGTAAATTGTAGGTGGAAATTTTGGCTTCTAGGTTTGATGAATAGCTATGCAATTGAAAATATCTCCTGAGTCCAAGAAACCATGCCTCAACATCATCTTCCCTTTCCCTTTCACCATCAAAGGATGGTGGCTTAAGCTTCGTCAAATCTCCTTGCAAACTATCCACTTCATGCCTTCTTCTTTGGTGCCTAATAGGAGAGACCTATGGACTACTTATGGAGTCTTTAGATGCATAAGAATTTCTCGTAGAGTAAAGAGGTGAGTGGTTTCTATGAGTTATGATATCACTTCTCGAATAACCATCTTTCTTGTGGTTATCTCTTCTTTCATGATACATGACTTCTTCCTCTTGTTTTGACTTTGATCCCCTCTTTGTTTACCTCTACAATTTATTTAAGCTCTGCATCACTTGAGCATTTATCTGATTTTTTTCTCTTATCATCCTCTCATTTTCTTCTTTGTATCTCTGTACTTCTAGTTTCGAGCTTCTCACAGTCTTTATCAGGGTTTCTTTCTCCCCTCTTCCCTTGTGTCTGTTTGATTTTGTCTTTGCATTACAAACACTGATATTTTGACCTTTGGCCTCTTTATCATGGTTGTAAGCTCCTTCTCCATATTCCATTGCTTGAATGTATTCTTACCCTGGAATAATAAGCTTACACCCCCTAACTCTGTAAAATGTGCAAGAAACCATTTTGTTAGGTTTATTATAAAAAATAAAAAAAATCAAACATTGTTACAGGTGTTGTTTTTCTTCTCAATTCATGAAGAAAAAATATATCAGACTTCCCAACATAATAGTTCCCTATTATTTTCCTCGGAATCCTCTATCCCAATGGCTAAAATATCGCTTCAATTAGATATCAGAGTTGAAATTCAAGGCTACCTGAAGGAAATTTCACTTTCACCCCCCCCCTATTTAGCTAATACATAATTGAATTCTGCAAGGAAGGTTCCCTCAAGCCACACCCCCATGTGAGAAGGATAAGTTTGTTTTGATATATTTGGATGATCTAACATTGTTTTCTCACATCCATAAAGAGAATTTCCAACATTTGAGGAAGACATCCTTGAAGTCCAGAAGGTATGGGCTTTCATTAAATCCAAAGAAGTCTCATTTTGCGTTAAAAGAATGTAATATTTTGGGACACATAGTGACTGTTGAAGGAGTAAATATTGACCCTACAAGAGTAGAATCTATTCAGAAGATATCAATTCCTAGATCTAAGAAATACATCCAATCATTTCTTGGAAATATTAACTTCATTAGGAGATTTATTCCTAATTTTGCAGAGTTGATCAAACACATCGCTGGCATTCTAAGGAAAGATTCAGAAGTTAAATGGCATTATGCAACAAGGGATTCTTTTGAAGCTATCAAGAAATATCTTATGTCATCTCCTACTTTGATCAACCCTGACTATTGTAAATATTTCTATATCTTTTCATTTGCATATAATGACACCATTGCAACAGTGTTACTTCAGAGAAATGATCAAGGGAAGGAAAAACCAATGGATTTCTTTAGAAATACATTAAGAGATGTTGAGGTAAAGTATGACCCTATTGAAAAACAAGACTATGCTTTGATCAAATCACTTAAGGCTTTTAGAATCTATATTTTGAATGCCAAATTTATAGCTTATGTACCATCTACCTCAGTCATAGATGTACTCCTTCAACCAGATATAGATGGTAAAAGAGCCAAGTGGATTGCCAAACTCATTGAGTTTGACATTGATATCAAGCAAACTAAATTGATAAAGGGTTAGGGTTTGGAAAAGCTTCTTGTTGAGGAGAATTGTGAGGTGTTGGGTATTAATTTTATCAGCATAAATGTAGAGGATGCACAATCTGAAATTTATGTTGAAAGGTACAGTCATGATCAGCTAGTTTCAACAAACTTATCTTCTTGTGAATGGTACAACAGTATAATACATTTTTTGCAGACCCTTGCAACTCCTCCAGAGATGAATCAAACACAGGTGAGATCATTAAAACTCAAGGCAATCAATTTTTGTATGAATGAAAATATGCTCTATTGGAAAGACCTCTCTGGGATGTTGTTGAGGTGCCTTGACAAAGAAGAATCAGTTCAGGTTATGCATACGTTTCATAGCAACAATTGTGGTGGTCATCATTATTGGAAAACTACAACCCACAATATTTTGAGGGTTGGTTACTATTGGCCATGTTTATTTTCTAATGTTTTCTCCTATGTTAAAACATGTGACAAGTGTCAAAGGTTCACTGGAAAACAATAACTGAAATTTCTTCCATTGAAACCCATTGTAGTCACTGGACCTTTCCAACAATTGGGTTTGGACTTCATTGGAGAGATACATCCATATTCAAGTGGAAAGCATAGGTGGATATTATTAGCAAGTGAATACTTTACAAAATGGATTGAGTCTATTCCCACCAGGAATGCCACTCATTATGTTATCATCAATTTCTAGAATGGTCATATTTTTGCTAGATTTGGCTTCCCCAAAAGACTTGTTATTGATAATAAAACTTCTTTTAAAGATGATGTTTTGGTGAAGTTGTGTCAAGACACGGGTATTCATCTTGTTCACTCAACTGCCTACTATTCTCAGGGAAATGGCCTTGTTGAATCATCAAACAAAATCCTAGTGAGGATTATTAGAAAACTGCTTGAAGAAAATCAAAGTAGTTGGGATTCTAAGTTCAAATTTTTACTTTGGGTTGATAGAGTGACAAATAAGAAGTCCATTGGCACTTCTCCTTTCAAGTTGGTGTATGGAACTAAAGCCATTTTTCCTATCCAACTTGCACTACTTGTTGCAAAAAAAATTCAAGAAGAAGAAGGGGAACCAAATGATTTGGCTAGAAGGATTCTTCATCTAGTTGAACTTCAGTAGGTAAGGGAGCAGTTACTTGAGAAGACAGAGTTACATCAGAAGAAGCTGGAAGAGAGTTTCGACAAGAAGGCTAATGAAGCTTTTTTCCAAACATGGGATCTTTTTTTGAAGTGGGATGCTTACAGACAGGATAAAGGCAAGCATGGGAAATTGACACTTTGTGGATTGGACCTTTCATCATATCTCAAGTGCTGCATAACAATATTTTCCTCTTACAACACCTGGAAGGTAATGAAGTATTTGGTGGCCCAGTCAATGGGCGTTTTCTCAAAATCTATTTCTACTAAGGTTTTTTAAGCCTTCCCCATTGTAAATATCATTTCTTTTTTAGTTTACATCTCATAATAACCCGATGCACAATGGAACAACAATTTCACTTATTTTTGTAAGTTTTGTAGGTGATAGGAAAGGAATCTGGTCTTACGAGTTCTTGGAAACTCACAGGGAGGCTTCCATCCCCAATTAGAGCCAGATGTTATATCCCAATAAAAACTCATTTTTATTTATGTCTTAGATGATTAATTGAGTTTTTAGAGTCATTCAATAAAGTGTGCCCTTCATTGAGTCTAGTAATCAATTTTAAGTCATGTCAAATTTGGTTGATAGATAACTAAGTGGTTATCATGGTCATTGTCCTAGGTTATATGTGTTAGCTCTCCAAGAAACCCTTTGGGGTTGAAGGCCAAAGATGCTTGGTAACTTAAGAATATGATAGTTAGGTATGCTTGGATCAATGGGACAACTCAATGACTAATGAAATGGACAATCTTATCATGCATTCGAATAAGACGGTGCTTTTAGAAATCAATAATGAGACAGAATAGTTTAATAGGGGATGAAGAATACTAACACTGATAACCAAATACAACAGTGTGCAGGGTCATACAAGATAACAAAAAGTTCTTTAATTCAAGTTTATGAGCTTAATAAAGAGATGACAGTCCTTAGAAGCTAAGACAAACTGAAGTAAAGTATAGAATGATGAAGTACATGGAAAAATATGATATTGAAGGAAAAAGAAGACTGTGATTCTATTATCAAAATAAGAGTCTATTATAGTAGAAAAATGTATCCAAGATTGAACCCTTTGTTAATCTCATATCTTTAGATTTATAGCTTTACAAAAAAATATTCAGATCCTATAAAAATGGATCAGATTTTCCAAAGATAGAAAGTCAAAACATTTTTTACAAAAAGAGAGGAAGAGATCCTCAAAATGAGGTCAACTCCTCATTCTATGGTATTTAGATCATGTAGAACCTCTGTATTGTGCAGATAAGCCTTCCAAGGCTGTTTGATATCTCTTGAGGAAGATGAAATTCGAATTTTCCAAGTTTAGAAAAAACACCCTGATTCATTTGCCCAAAAATAGGTGCCAAATCAACTTGAACACATCTTATAACTCCTTTGCATCAAAAGTGGATCTTAGATTGGATCCTATAATTCAATATCTATCTTTAGAAAGAGTTTTCAAGAGATTTGGTTGAGAAAAACTTAGATCTGGGCAAAAATACCCCTTCGCTGCCATGTAACAGGTTTCGATGGTTAAGGGAGAAAAATATGGGCCTGTTAACCACCGAAAAGATCTGCTTTCGGTGGTTAAGAGAGGCATATTTTAGGCCTGTTAACCACTGAAACCTGTAACTTTCAAAAAATGGATCTGTGGCAAATTAATTTGCATGAGAATCGCAATGACACAACTTCTATGAGATAGAGATGAGGAATAACAACAAACTAGGATTTGATTCCTAAATCAAAGGGATTTCAATGGATAAACTTAAATGGGAAATCATCATGGTGATATCTCTTGGAACTTGAATTTATTAAATCCACGTGAATTTAAACAGTTAGGGAGGATCGAACTAATCAGGTATTTCTGTGTATGCAAGGTTTTAAATGCGAATGGACAGATGGGGTTTAACAAGTACCACAACGCATCAAACTTCGATCAAGAACAATCATACCACATTACATCACCAATTAGCTTGATTTTCGGCGGTTATCCATCCATTATTGCACTGGATTATGAGAAAACACGGGCTCTGATCATCCCACGTTGACACGTTTTCAGTGGTTAAATGAGTTTTATTTTTCTCTTTTAACCACCAAAATCCAAGGCTTTCGGTAGTTAATGAACTCTTCACAGGTTCGCCTAAACCACTGAAACCTGTAACTCTCCCCTTTGCTTAAGAAAATCAATTCTGATGTTTGTTTCAAGTTTATTTACAAATAATAGGCTCTCTAACAAGCTTATAAAATTTTAGAAATAATTTTTTAGAGTTCTCACTATCACCTAAAATTGACAAAAATGACGGTGTTATTTTAGGAGATAACAACTGGCTCCTACTCGGGGATGGAATCCTCCCATTGAGGTTCCAAGAACAAGCAGACCTGTGCCCGTCCATTTAACCTAAACAATCCACCACTTGCTCAACAATCATTCACAATTTTTTATTGTGTCTAGTCCATTGGGCTATGGAGTCATCTGGCATGAGAAACTTATCTTCGGACAACCTGTAACCCACTTTTCTTATTCAACCAAAATCTGAAAACAATCTAAGTGCTCATATGAAGAGCTTATTCTTCTGTCTACTCCTACACTAACCAACCATACTGCCTCTTGGTTAAGTAAATGTTGACTTCCATAACAACCATCCACGTAACTTAAAAACTGAAGAAACCTTGTCTCTGTCACTGCTCAACAAATGATGTTTGAAATGTAACAATAGTGAATAAAACTCATTCAAGAAACGATACTTACCCGTAAACATGAGAGAGCTGAAGAAATCTGAAATTTTCAAGTTTCCTAAAATGTGTGATTCCATGAAGGCTGCCACCAGGTCTTGGAAACAGAGATCAGAAACACACTGATCCTTGGGAAAAAAATGTACATCTATGGCAGCCTCCCACTCAACCATGACTGTTCTTTTGCTAGAAGACTGATCACCTTCTAGTTCTCTTGAGATTAACTTGTGATCATTAATTATAATGAATTTCTCTTCAGAAAAATGGTCAAAGGATGATGATGAAATAGTGTCAAGATCATAAGAATAAAGATCAGTTGAAAAAATATAATTGCTTATGCAATCATTGATTACCATAGGCTCATCCTGGTTAGCAAACTGATCATAACATTCTGACTCATACCTATTTCTGGAGCACTCAACAAATATTGAAAAACTCTGACTTGAATCTAAAATAGACTCACATGCTCGTTGTTGTTCCCAAACTGCTTTACATTCATAATATCCATGTTCAAAATCGGAACCATACTTACTGTCTTCTTGATCCAAAATGGAAACATACTAACAATTTTCCTGCTCATAAGGATGCATATTTTCAGAATATGATAGCTTATGAGTCCTCTTGGCAGCACAGATGTTCTCTTCTACCTCATGAGCATCTTCAAACAACTAAGTTAAGAATGAAGACTTCCTTTCTAGCAGAATAAGGGCAAGTTCTGAATGAAGACACATAACATAATGTATCATGGTAGATGTCTCTGTAGGCCAGACCTTCAAAGGCATGTCATGGTAGATGCTATAAAATCTTCGATTGAAGATAGACAAAGTTTCACCATACTCTCTCTTCAAAGCATAAAAATCAGCAAGGTATGAATCTAGTGATTTGTACTCACCCCAGTACTTTGCAAAAGCATTAGAGAACTAGATCCAAGAGCTAATAGAATCATCTCTCAGACCTTTAAACCATGCAACAACATCTCTGATTAGAGATTTCGAGAAAAATATCATGATTACATCTTCATGAACAATTTGAAAATGATCAACAAAATCCTCAAATGATTCCAAGTGCCTCTCAGCTGAAACTTGATTCTCTCCAGAAAACTGGGGAAGATATTCATAACAGTCAATAGGATAAGGATGAAGGGGATAGGGCAGCCTTAAAGGTTTAAAAATCTTCATCCTGATATTGGTTTGAAAAGCAGTGGGCTGCTCTTGAGGGATAAGAGGTTGATGAAACGTTACAGCAGTAATGTCAGTAGGTACTGAAGTCTGAGTAGGTTTAGAATCAATTTCAATCTCTACAGAGTTAAATGGCTGATCAGTTTCAAAAGGAATTTGAATACAACGTTCGTTTTTTATGAATGGGTTGAGGTAAAGTTGTTGAATCTACTTCTACAATGCAAGCAGGCTGCAATCTTTCCTCTTCTAGGGTGGTATATATATAAGAAGAATGATAAGTTTCTGAATATACAAAACAGAAAATAATTCTCTTAACATGCGAAGGAAAAAGCATGAAAGAGCTGATAAAGAAATACAACAGTTCATGAAGCAAACTGATAAACTGATATCTAGAATCAAACTTCAGCCTCTTCATCTTTTGTCAACTGGATTTTCCCCCAGTGGACTCTTTGAAACAGTGTCAAGATCATAAGATGTCCTTGCTTCTCTGGAATTTTTCCTTTGTAGATCTCTTCCTCTTCTGATGATCTTCTTGATTAAGAAACATGAGTTGCTAGTGGCCTCTGCTGATTTTCTATGATATGAGCCCTTCTTTTCGAAGCCACAGTTCTTCAATGGAGTCACCAGATAGAAAATTTCAACCAATAAAATTTCTAGGCTTTGTCTATCATCAAAGTTGGATCTATGTCGTGTCCCAAGGAAGTTGAGCTTCAATCTCCTCTCCCCGGCAATGACGCCAATTTGTTAGCTCTCCAAGAAACTCTTTGGGGTTGAAGGCCAAAGATGCTTGGTAACTTAAGAATATGATAATTAGGTATGCTTGGATCAATGGGACAACTCAATGACTAATGAAATGGACAATCTTATCATGCATTCGAATAAGATAGTGCTTTTAGAAATCAATAATCAGACATAATGGTTTAACAGGAGATGAAGAATACTAACACTAATAACCAAATACAACAGTATGCAAGGTCATACAAGAAAGCAAAAATTTCTTTAATTCAAGTTTATGAGATTAATAAAGAGATGACAGTCCTTAGAAGCTAAGACAAGCTGAAGTAAAGTATAGAATGATGAAGTACATGGAAAAATCTGATATTGAAGGCAAAAGAAGACTGTGATTCTATTATCAAAATAAGAGTCTATTACAGTAGAAAAATGTATCCAATATTGAACCCTTTGTTCATCTCATATCTTTAGCTTTATAGATTTACAATAAAATATTCAGATCCTATAAAAATAGATCAGATTTGCCAAAGATAGAAAGTCAAAACAATTTTTACAAAAAGAGAGGTAGAGATCCTCAAAATGAAGTCAACTCCTCATTCTATGGTCTTTAGATCATGTAGAACCTTTGTGCTATGCAGATAAGACTTCCAAGGTTGTTTTATATCTCTTGAGGAAGATGAAATTCGAATTTTCCAAGTTTAGAAAAAAAAACCTGATTTATTTGCCCAAAAATAGGTGCCAAATCAACTTGAACACCTCTTCTAACTCCTTTGCATCAAAAATGGATCTTAGATTGGATCCTATAATTCAATATCTATCTTTAGAAAGAGTTTTCAAGAGATTCGGCTGAGAAAAACTTAGATCTAGGAAAAAATACCCCTTTGCTGCCATGTAACAGGTTTCGATGGTTAAGGGAGAAAAATATGGGCCTGTTAACCACTGAAAAGCTCTGCTTTCGGTGGTTAAGAGAGGCAAATTTTAGGCCTGTTAACCACCGAAACCTGTAACTTTCGAAAAACTGATCTGTGGCGAATTAATTTGCATGAGAATCGCAATGACTCAGCTTCTATGAGATAGAGATGAGGAATAACATCAAACTAGGATTTGATTCCTAAATCAAAGGGATTTCAAATGATAAACTTAAATGGGAAATCATCATGGTGATATCTCTTGGAACTTGAATTTATTAAAGCCACATGAATTTAAACAGTTAGGGAGGATCAAACTAATCAGGGATTTCTGTGTATGCAAGGTTTTAAATGCAAATGGACAGATGGGGTTTAACAAGTACCACAACGCATCAAACTTCGATCAAGAACAATCATACCCCATTACATCACCAATTAGCTTGATTTTCGGTGGTTATCCATCCATTATTGCACTAGATTATGTGAAAACACGGGCTCTGATCTTTCCACGTTGACACGTTTTCAGTGGTTAAATGAGTTTTATTTTTCTCTTTTAACCACCAAAAGCCAAGGCCTTCGGTAGTTAATGAACTCTTCACAGGTTCCCCTAAACCACTGAAACCTGTAACTCTCCCCTTTGCTTACGAAAATCAATTCTGATGTTTGTTTCAAGTTTATTTACAAATAATAGGCTCTCTAACAAGCCTATAAAATTTTAGAAATAAAATTTTAGAGTTCTCACTATCACCTAAAATTGACAAAAATGACAATGTTATTTTAGGAGATAACAATATGGTCAAAAGACAAGTCATTGGTTTCCTAAAGGTGAGTCAGGGGTTATAAGAGTTGGTTTTGGGACCTTAATGAGTCATCATTGTCCTTCAAATCTCGATTTCACCTTCATTCTATCATTTCCCTCAATGATAACAAGTTCATAGTGCACCTAGCTACTTTTGTACTTAAAGCGCTACCAACTCAACCAGTGTTGTCAACGCAAGTCATCATTTTTACATAGGGTGCGCTGCCAACTCAGGGGGAAAACCCTATTTTGAATTTTGAAAGGTTTATGAGGTAAAAATTATATCAAGGAGAGTTTTAAATACTTCATACCACCATCAAATCATTGAGGTCCTCTTCCACAATTACAACTCGCCATCAAAGGAATTATCAAGGTTTGCAAGCAAAGATATTTCTTTTTATAGTTCACTTCTAATTATCTATGTGCTATTAGCTCTGTGGTTAGATTCGAGCCCACTGAGATCTCTCTGATCGAGAAAAATCCTAACCATGTGGACTCATTCAAGAGCATGGGATGTTGGAGGTTCTGTGATAAACTTGAAGGACATCACCTGGAGGTTTCCAAATATTTTGTGCAAAACTACAAAGGTGGTAAGACAAAGATTGGTCCCTTGGAAATCCATTTGAATGTGGATTTAATTGCATAGGTAACCGATATCCCTAACACAAGGGAATTTTGGTTTAAAGAAAAAATACTATAAAAGGAGGATTGGTGCCAATATATGCTCAGGCCTAAGCATAGAGGAGTTGATTTAGTGAAGGGTGTGCCAAGGAAGTGGTTGATAGAGGAATATGACAAGTTTTTGTTCATCATTAAGATATTCTTCACCTGTGAAGGAAGATACAACTGGGTTTTGCAATACCATTTCAATATTCTTATCCATTTCACTGGTAAGAAAGAGATAGACTTACCCTATTTTCTTTTCATGAGATTGCAAAGGATGATTTCATTTGCACAACGAAAACTTGATAAGCTTCAAAAGTCCATTTTCCACCATGCCTTAATAAAGCTCATAGTCCTTGATCAGTTGAAGAAGGAAGGGAAGGATTGGCACACTTTCTTGTTTGTATCAAATTTCCAAATTGATTTTCCTCCTTCTCCTTCAAAACTCAAAACCCCTAAGAAGAAGACTGCAACACCTCCCATTGCTTCCTCTGTTCCATCATCTGAAATACCAAAGTCTTATGCCCCCTCTGCTCCTTCAATTGAAATAACACAACCTTCTATTACCATTGTTTCCTTTGCATATGAAACTCCACTGTCCTCTCAAGACCATATTCCTCAAAGACCCTTACCTGTCCAAGTCTACAAAAGAGAGGAGAGGAAAGTAAAATCTAAAGAAATAGTTTTTGAAGAACAAACAAAGCCTCCATTGGAGCTCCCTCCCATGGAAACTGAAGATAATCCTAAGATTATCCAAGATAGATTTGATACACTAGCTCTCAGAAGTTCATCCAGGAGAAATCTTGTTTTAGCAAAGGATTATCTTCCAAACACTGATATTGTAAAACCTAGAGCTAGGTTATCAAGATTTAAAGTCTCCCCTCTTGTAAAAGAAGCATTAGAAGCCATAGTTGAATTGAGTGAATCTCCACCAGAGTCATACCTAGAGAAAGAGAAAGAACCTAAAGAAGACTAGGCTAAATTATTCAGGGATGCAGATAGATAGCTCAAAGAAGTTCAGGAGAAGAATCAGAGGCTACATCAGGAAAATTTCACACATGGTAGACAACTGACCAGTCAAATAGATGAACTAGCAGGGGAATGTAACTAGCTGAAGAGGAACATCAGGAAAAATATGGTTAAGAGGAAACAATTGGTTAATGTTTACAAACAGAACCTCACCCTGAGAGTAGAAAACATAAAGCTAGCAGAACACTTACATTTGGCCAAAAATATGCTCAACAAGAAGAATTTGGCTATCTTCTTAAAATAAATTACTTCTTCTAGTTCTCCCGAGCATGGTGACTGATTCAGAGATTATTTCAAGGTTCAGTATAGCTGATAACCTATGATGAATTGATATGTTTTGAAGTCTAATGAAAGTATGGAAATTACCTTAAAAGAAACATGTATGGGTAAAGTTATTGAGATGAAGTCTAAGTACTCTCAATAGGGATAACAAATGGCAGTTATATGTGTTTTATTGAGACAGGTTCTCAACTATCATTTTTTAATCAATTTTGAATATTTTTGACAAAACTGGAAGCTACAGGAGTTTGTAGTGTAGACTGCGTTTTCTCCATGCAGTGTGCTACCAACTCGTTAAGATTTTGCGTGTAAGAGTTTTGGTCAAAGTTGAGTTGATTTTCAGCATTCAATGGATGAATCATTTCTCTAGGTGTCAGATAGATGTAGTGAAGGACTTCTAGAAGCCATGAGGTAGCTCAGGTGGAGCTAAAATTTTGGAGTTCAGATGGGATACCTATCCCTTAGAAATAGGATCTCATCCTATCTTGTTGTATCAGTTTAGATTCGATCTGATAGGTGTCATTCAGATCCATCTTTTGAGGATCTTAGTCAAGTTTGTAAAACTTATTTAAGCCCATTGAGGCATATTTGTAAAGGGTTCAAGATTGAATACTCTATTGTACTCTTTTGCTGTAAAAAAACCTTGATATATATTCTGGAATGATAAGCCTCTTTCATTGATATTGCTCAGATCCCTGTCTCTCTTTCTTATTCGGTACTTTTGATTTGAATCTTATGTTCAATTCTTTGATTATTTAATGATTGATGATTTCCATATTATCTATGCATTAGTAAACAAAGGATCACAAGCCTTTTGTTGGTTATATTCAACCTTTTACATGTGTTTTCAATATATGTAATGTTGTTGATATAGTTAGCATTCTCCATCCATATGAATTATATAAACCATTTGATCAATATCTCTTGAAGGCCTTATTCTATCTAGATATGTTCAAATTTACTTGAGTGAACGAACGAGTGTGTGGGTGATTCATATTTGATCCAATTTAAATACATCATTAAGTATTTGTTGACGGGCGAAACAGTCCATCCGTCAACTGGGAGAGTGGAACCGGTCCGGGGTTGTCTAAATAACCCAAGCCGTTTGGTATGGACCACCCTAACGAGTTTAACGGCTCCGTTGGACGCTCTGAGGTCTCGTAAGGAAACCAAAGAGAAAGTGATCTGAGCTAAATAATCTAAACTAAGGAAACTAGAATCTAATAAAACAAACTAAAATAAACTAATCTAACTAAATAAAAGAAATCAAACTAAAATAGAGGAAACTAGAAACTAATAAAAACAAACTTAACTTAACTATAATAATCTAACTATAAACTACTAACTATTATATATTTACAAGATACTAACTATGATTATAATAACTCAAATCAGCTATCTAATTATCAAGTTAATTACAGTTTATTCACAAATATACATTACATACAATTTACAGATTTGAATAAACCTGTGAAACTAATTTGCTTCTTGCCCCAAGACAGCGAAGGTAACTCTTTTTGATTTTATAATTTATGAATAAAAAGGTAAACTAATTGAAATTAAAACAAATAAAAATTATATCTATATTAAACTACTTAATAAAAGCAACAAACTAAATACTAATTGACCTGGAAACGCTCCAAGTCCGTCCTGCACGAGATGACTTCTAAGCTGATTGGAGGAGGGAAACTCACACCAGTTAGGCCCTTAAGCTTCTCGAAAACGATCAGCTATAATGCTTCCTGAAGTATTATTACAGGAC